>CAUYLG010010935.1:0-28710 GCA_963573385.1 Cacajao melanocephalus | reverse complement strand
TTTAGGGTTTTTTCAAATTTTTTTTTTTTTTTTTTTTTTTTTTTTTTTTTTTTTGCCTATGAATGTCCAGTGCTCCACCATCATTTGTGGGAAAGGCTACCTTTCCTCTATTGAATTGATTTCCCAAAAGCAGCTGGGCATATTTGAATGCTTCTATTCCTAGGTCCTCTGTTCCGTTATATTGATATGTGTCTCTGCCCTTCAGCAGTAACACACTGTCTTGATTACTGTAGCTATGTAAACTTTCATTTGGTGGAAAGATCATCATTTTCCTTATTCTTCTTCCCCACTTGCTGGATGTTTTGATCATTTCTTATTTCTTCATGTTATAAATAATGTTAGAGCTTTCTACGTGTAAATGTTTCTGATGAATTCTGAGGAGTGAGGTCCCTGGGTCAGAAGGCATGCAGGTTATGCCTGTTGGTCGATGGTGGAATTTATACGGAAAAGAAGAAGGCTTTTTGTTCAGGGCCGGTCAGTCCGCCCCATAGGACACGTGCGTTTCCATTCACAGTGATATTTCGTTTTTGAAAACACCGACTCAGTTACTTCGATCCTTTCCTGCATTGTGGCTGACTGCTGTCTATTACAGTTAATATAAAATTCCATCTAAGGCACAATTCTTGTTTTTCCAAAAACACCACCTCGTGCTTCACACGTGCTACAGGAGAAGCGGCTGTAGCCATCACTCTGCCGCCAGAATGGCTGCTTCCAATCCTTTAGCACATCATTTCCATTTGCTAAGATATCAATTTGAGTAATATACCCAGATCTGCAGCCTAACAATTCTGCTCTGCCTGCTCTCAGCGAGATCACAAACACGGCGCATGACAAGTCGGGTGCCAGCACCACTGCCGGGGAGCGGGCACTCGGCCACCAAGCTTTCAGAACTATTTCAGGGATGAGACTTTCCCAGTCACCCCATCAGTTGTGATATGGATTGCCATGAATTTGGTGGACCATTTTTAAAAAACCCATGGCTTAAGCAGCATGCAGAGCCCAAACTGCCCTCTACGTTGGTGGTGTTGCCGCGCTGTAGAGTGAGTTGGCCCCGTGCACACTCCCGTCTCAGCTGCTGGAGAGGAGGACGCGTCAGTGACCTCGTTATCCCAGCAAGCATCCCTCTCCTGGGTGTCTGAATGGTCTGATCAATGCAGCCTCGCGTTCTTTGCTCAGTGCACTTGAAATAGAAACAAATTTTGTCTACTCGCGGGGCTGAGGTGGAAGGATCGCTGAGCCCGGGAGGTCGAGGCTGCAGTGAGGCAAGATTGTACTACTGCACTCCAGTCTGGGCGACAAAGTGATACCGTGTCGAAAGAAAGAAAGAAAGAGAGAAAGAGATAGAAAGAGAGAGTGAGAGAAGAGAAGAGAAAGAGAAAGACAGAGGAAGGGAGGGAGGGAGGGAGGGAGGAAAATGAAACGAACTTTGTGTGAGAAGAGCCCACTAGCTCAGATGGCTGGGCACTCATGGGATGTGCATTTTCTTTCCATCACAGTTGACTCAGCATTTTTTATTCTGCTTAATGGAAATATCGCAGCCATCAGCAGCTTATGCTTGTAGAGGTGTTTACCAAACATTCACCAACATGTTGCTTTTGAAAAAGAATGAGATCATATTGGAAACATGTATGTAGATAATTGAGTCTGGGAGAAGATAGTATTTGTAGAGATTCTGTTTTCCCTTTTCTGGTAAAGAAGTAGGAAGTTTATCCCGGTAGGTCCCACTGGGATGCGACTGTCGTTTTCTTGGTTATACTGATCACATAGTTTATTATAATGCAGGTTTTTCCACTTGTGATTTTAAATCCTATGTTACCAGTTTTCTCTCATCTCTTGGTGCAGTTTCATACTATAGATTCAGAGACAAAGAAAAAATATGTTAGTTTCCCAAGTCAGGGTGACACACTGGCATAAATAATGTCCTATTTGGTGCACACCAGGCATTTCTCCTGGTGTCACTGTCACCCTCTGTGGGTTTTCACCTGGCATTATTTTAAATTGTGCTAAATAAAACAGATGTATTCAGCCCCTTTAGGAACTCATCCCACTGCTCAGACCAGAGATCATCCCACCTAAAGCTGTTCCACTAGGAAATGCTGTGGCTTGACCTCACCTGCATTCACGTCCCATCAGCCCCGAGTGTTGAGGCTGCGTGGAGATCGTCCGTGCATCTTAATACACTCACATCAGTCGGCAGCTACCGTCTCATTCCCCCAGGCTAGCAATTAGTCTCTATAAAGCAAATCATTGGAGATCATTTTCAAGACGGAGTGGAAGGGGTCAAGGAGCCACACCTAAAACACCGTGTCAGACACCGGCACCAACACCCCAAGCTTCTGTGAGGACTTTGCACTGACGTTTCCCAGGGAGGTGAAGGATTGGAGGATTGATTAGTATGAGCTCACCCAAAGAGTGGCCGGGGTCAGGACTGGGAGCCCCCATGTGTGCGGGAGCCCTGGCTCTGCACTCTGCACGTCTTTTCTGTGGGAAGGAGGCCCCTGCAAAAGTGGCACTCCATCTGTCAGTCACCGTTTATAAGCACAGCTTTCCGACTCCAATTTGCATTGACTGTGATTTATAAAGATGCCAGCAGACTAAGGGCTGAGAAGGAGGGAAGGGAAAAGAATCCAACGGAACAACAAACAATGAAGCCGAAGGCAGAAGCAGTGGTGGGGCTGCCGACTTCATTCAAACCAGAGGAAATGTCCTGGGGGAGTGTTCCTCTCACCTCAGTCACTAAAATGAGCAGGGACAGGGTGGGGAGGCAGAAAGGCAAGAGTTTGGATAGAAAGAGAAAAGAAAAGAGAGGCGTGCTGGGGCTGGTTTTGCGGCTTCTCCTCCTTTCTCTCTGTAATACCGTCCACTCAGTGCTGCTGTGTTCTAAGTGCCTCACATTCAGCCCTGCCTCAGTTCCAAGGAGCTTCAGTGAGTATCTTAATGGAGACGTCTCCCGAAGATGAAAGGAGCCCCAGAGGCCAGCCCACTCCTTGACTGTCGCTGTGTGTGCCGTGGCTGCAGTGACCACTCTTGGATGCTAAATCACTTTGGTCAGAAAAACAAACAGCGATTTTCTAGGATGGACGAGGGAACAGAGCTTAGCCCTGTTCTTGCAGGTCGCTTTCCCTTCGGGATCCTGTGGCATCCATTTGAGCATTGTATCGAAGATGTGGTTCAAGCTCTGAAAGTGACCAGCGCTGAAAAGGAAACCTTGGCTCGCCGAGCAGGCCCCTGCTCTGTCAAGCATATAGGGTCACACTCCTGAAATTTCAGAGCTTCTATCTGCGATCTTGACATTGCATCTGGTATTTTCCTTTCTCGTTCCTTCTCCTGCTTCCCTTCCTCCTAGGATTCTGCGGCAGATTTATTACTCTTTAATTAAGCTGTCTTGCTTCACCTAGATTCCAGCAGGCGCCCATGTCACCAGACTGATTTCCATTCTCGGGGTATGGGTTCTGCTGTACTAAATGGCTCACTTATATTTAGCTTTTTAGAAATGGAAGGGAAACTTTCTGTAGAAATGGTTTGCTAAGGAGTTGATTAGACAAATGCAGCTGGTCCCATCTTTTCACTTCACATTTGCCCACACCAGCAAAAGCAGACAGATTTGCGGAGACACAGAAGGGGCAGTTTAAAGAGCAGAGAAGGCCCCAGAATTCGCAAGCCATTACCACTCTAAACACCCTAGGCCCTGGTCAGAATGGAAGCAGCGTTGTCGGGAGCATGGGTCCTGGGTCTCCAGTGATCTGAATTCTGGTCCCTTGAATAATAAGATGTCCAACCTGATACATGGGAAGTTCCTTCTGGTTCTTAGCGTCTATGGGTCACATGTGTAGTTATTTTTATTTCATATTAGTAATCACAAAAACGGCCTACTGGAGGATTTTTGTCATGGGTGGCATGTGTTCACTGGTGCAGCCATCTTTCCTGGTAACAAAAGGCCTAGGCCCCACGAGCTATCAGGAGTCATGCGGCAGATGGATCTCGCGCTCCAGAGCTGTTCCTGAGCAGACTCCCCTCTACTCTCGTCAGCAAGTGTGCATCTGTTTTTCCTTTCAGGAAGAGGCTAAAAAGCCATTTAGTGAATCTTCTCTCCCTTTAAAAGCATTCCTGAACTTCCATTTCTAGCAGCATGGTAGACGAGTCGTGGCCAGCCCTCATGTGAAACACAGAAGTCCTGGATAAAGTATCTCTTTAAGGATTTTAAAAGTGTGAGTGAGTCGGGAAGTGAGTAAGGAATACGCAGAGGCCAAACCCTGTGCTGAGCTGGGACCCAGAGCAAGGAGATGGTTAAAGCCAGCTTTCTCCTGGAGGCCAGGTGACAACTTGGTGAACTTGAGGCTGGTTGTTCACGGCCTGGCAGGGCCGCAGAACTGGAGACAAATCCCAGGGCTGGCCCCAGGCAGACCTCTTGCCCCACTGCCTGCATAAAGCTGGGACTTGAAGGAGCTCCGTCCCAGTGTAAGAAAAAGCCAGAACAAGACCTGTCTACCTCACATACACTCACATGTGTGCGTTCCACATGAACACACATGGCCACACACACAGGCACACAACCAGGACACTCACCTGTGATGGGCCTCTAGAACTGGACCTCTGGAAGCAGCCCCTGCTGGAGATTGAGATTTGAGAGTTGCCAGTGTTTATTTCCATGGTATGTAAAGCCCTGAGACAGGATGAGGTTCCGAGGGGGTAACTACATGGAGACAGGAGGCCAGAGACTGTGCCCAGGGGAAAGGTGACCTCAGCAGACACAGAAGAAGGAGCAGGTGGGAGCAAACCCATGGGAGTAGGATGTACTGGAATCCAGGGGAGGGGAGGGTTTCCAGCAAGAGGTGCTGAACAGCCATGTCCAGTGCTATGGAGGATGGAAATTTGGCTGCTGGATTTAGCAGTGGGTAAGATTTGGATGACTTGGGAAGGGCACGTTTGGTGAGATCATGAAAGGCAGATTCTAGGTGAAGTCATGTTCAGAGATTCCAGACCAAGGAGGCCTCACCTAGGGCTTGGGATCTGCATTTTAACAAGTTCCTTGGGGTGATTCTGAATCAACATAAAACATTCATCTAGAACAAGATACTGCTTCTTGGCAGGCGTGTCTGGTTTTTGTGCCTTAAGAGAATGCCTTGGGATGTGGTGCTCTGAAGCCTTTATACGATGCCAGCCTCTTAGTCACCTGGGATTCAGGAGGACTCTGCCAATGCTGCCCTCAAAGCCAGGCCCTCATCTACCTGCTCATCTATTCACGCCATCCGCAGTGGAGCAGAGCTGGCTTGATGGGACCCTGAGTCGGAGTTAAGGTGCTCTCCTTGTTCTTTTCTACATCTTCGTAAACCTGTTTAATAATGTATTCTGTTATTTTTCTGGGAGTTACTATCCTTCATGTGAATTGATGATTTCTAGAATGACCTCTCTCCTTTTTTGGAAATGTGAACCCTTGCATATTTTTTATTTCCTACGTCTTTATCACTAATATTCTGCAACTTTTAATTTGCACTTTTCATAAATATTATCCCTTTAATGACATGAAGAGCAGATGATTCAGAACAGAGGAAATGACCTAAGAATGTGACTTTGGCCCAGAGAGAGGTATGCAGAGCTGCAGTGGCCAACCTCCCTCGTCTTTCTCCCTGTCTCTCCCGCTTCCCAGCCGCTCTCAGCGGCTGCTGAAATACCTGCCGGGGACTTCCTGCAGCCACTGGAATTTTGAGTGCAGTTCTGCAGGAATTTTTAAAATTCCTCGTCACATTCTATCACATTCAAACATCATTTGAACAGTTTATACCTCTAGTTTTTCTTTCTCACGTTACAAAATGTTTGAAATCTTTGCTTATGGAGCTGGCACCTGATCACGGTCCCAACTCCTCCTCCCAGAGCTCTCAATTAGCTTTAAAAATACTGTTTACAGGAGCTGTGCTGGAAACCACATGATCGTCCCATGGATGCAGCTGATTCGGGAACACATTTGATCATCCTAAGGGATTGCATGCAGATCCACATCGAGTTCTAGATAAAATTACCTGCCTCGTAGAAGAGAAAAGGCACAGATTTCAAAATGAAATGTGAATGACATTTTCATGCTAGCTGCCCCTTAGGACAGTTGCCACGAAGGGATCCAGAAAGCAGGACTGTCCTGAGACGGTCGTGGTCAGCAGCCCCGGCGTACAGCGCTCGGGCTTCATCTGGCTGCTTCCTATTCACACAGACCCTAGAGTCCGCGCTGAGTCCAGGGAACGCCAGATCTTCTTTCGTTTTGTTTTGTTTTCATTTTGGGGACAGTGTAGAACAAAATTAAGCACCCTCAGGCAAGTTCAAGCTGAAATGTCACTGCGAAGGCAGACTCTGAAATCTAAAAGGTGACACTCTTGGGATTATTTTTCCATTGATACTTCAGATTCTTTGCTGTTAAAAACCTTACTGCTTTTAAATGAGAAATTAACTCTATTGCTATATTACCAGGGAAGAAAACTGAAGTTTTTAGTGTCATTCTAGGAGATGAACTTATGTATGCACCTTGGGTACATTTGCTCTAAATACTTTGACAGCAAGAATCTGCAGAGAATTTGAAATGTTATGAGATAGCTGTGTCGAAGGCTTTGATTCGAAACGTCAAAGAAATGACTCAGGAAGGTGAACTTCTGCAGTGGAGGGTGCGGTGTGGACAAGGGAGGCAGCTGGCAGCATGGGATGGCAATTCGGATGTGCTGAGGAAGATGTGAAGCCAGCCTAAAGCACTGGGAGCTGGGGAACACCCATGGGAACCCCGAGGTGCCAGCGTGCATGGCCAGGTGGCATGGTGGGCCAGGTGGCATGGTGGCCTGGACGCTGTCACTCTCACTGCAGAGCCCAGTCCAGCAAAGGCATGTCCTGCAAATGCAGTGAAGGGGACCAGAGCCCGTGGGCTGCATAAGCTCATTCACCACAGCTGTGGGCCTCCGAGCCTCCACAAATTGCTGCTGAAGAAAAGGAAGGAACTGGAAATCTTTAAGGATCGTACCTAAGGGCTGGGAAAACTGCCCTGGGAGAGGGTGGTGGCTGGAGCAGGAAGCCTACCTGGCCAGCTCGGGCCTCCCCCACCCCACCCCTCTGGGCAGTGTTGGATTTTACTTTCTGTTCAGCCGTGTGGCCATGCTCACATTACCACAGTGCAGTCACAGAAGGATGTGCTGTGCTGGTGATTCCTTTCTTCATGGTGTGGGCGTCGAATTAACACAGCTGCATGACGGGAGCTGTTTTGGGAGGGAGGCTGGGGTGTGGATGACTCATGCTCGTGTTAGTCCTGTAGGTAGAAGATGTTATGGGCCCGTTGTGAGGAAAGTGTTTTATTAACTGAAGAGGGGCATTTCTTTGGTCTTTAAATGACAAATCGTCAGCAATTTCTTTCTTCTTTTGGTAGGTCAATGACAGGAAAAGATAGCGTATATGTTTCTATGGTGGATTTTTTCAAACCTGGGTTCCTGGCTTTGTTTTCTGTGCAGGAAGCCACCTCCAGCAGCCGCGTGGAAGGCAGTGGTTCTCACAGGCAGTGACACATGTGGAGCCCAGGGAGCGTCGTTTTTCTCTGCCTCTCTCTGTAAACCAGGAGACTTCACCACGAAAGCTGTGCAGTCTCTGGTGGCTAGCATGGTCCTGCAATTCCAGAAAGCCTGCGCTGTGAAGCCAGGAAGGGCTTAAAATGTGATGTCTGCCCACAAATTAGCATCTCAATATAATGCCCATTGCCTGGGCTCTGCCGCTAGCATGTTACTTACTCTTTCAAGAAGTAATTATAAAGCAACAAAATTGTAATTCGGTATCTTCCAGCTGCACTCATGTGAACCTCAGGATGGATTAAAGAGAGTCAATGTTGGCTATGCTTGTTGTTTTCCCAAACAAAAACACTGTTTTTACAAAAATAGCAAATAATCCTTAAAGATGTGGAGATGGAAGTGTTTCCTTTAACCGTGAGAATGGAAACGCCATAGACAACTGCATAGGCCTCTAATCCATGAGACTTTCCACGGCTCAGACACCTTACCTACTTGTACATGTGCCTATATTTGTGACATGGAGGTAAAATAACAAGATTTATAAGTAACTGTTTTGAGAAACTGAATTTTTCAAACACTATAACGTAAATTATTGCAATTGTGATTTCATTTGAAAGTATTCACTCTTAGCCTAAAACAGCCCTGTTTTAGGCTAAGAGTGAATACTTTCAAATGCAAGTGACAGAGGTGGGTTTCCCATCAGACACTGACTTTAAAGCTAAGTACCTTAGGGTGGAGGGACTTAGCTTTAAAATCAGTCCCTGATGGGAAACTGATTTGAAACCTCTGTCACTTTCCAGCTAGTCATGTGTAACCTGAGTCTCAGGAGAAAGTCACCACAGTTTCTTAAAAAGAAGAGGAAACCACGAATGAAAGGCCCTGCTTCCCACAGCACACCATGCATACAATTCCCGGTAGCTGTTTCTGGATGAGCGTTTTAGCCAGCCCTTTCTGAAGTTTTTCAGCCCCTCACCGCCTGGGAAAACTGTAGAAAGGGGTGTACGAATGTATAGATGATGGAAGAGGAATCTCAGAGAAATACGGAGATAATTCGAGGAACAGTTGGGCTCTAACGTCTCATGCGGGTAAAAACACCTACTTTCCAGGTTTTCCATTTCCAGGCCTGGCACGTGGGCAGATGGTTACCCCTTTACAAGGGAAGTCATATGACTTTGGGGACAGGAAGCTCTGTGGGGAAACTTTGTAGTGTTTTCTGTCAGTGAGTTCACTTATAGACTCTTTTTTCCTACAGGGAAATCTTGCTTTTTGGGCTGGTAGAAAATCTTATCTGACTGCTGCTTCTGAAATATAATCTATAGGATGGCAGTGAAGTATTCTTTGCATTAACTTTGACAAAATTTCAGGAATGGCGTGAATCGGAAGGAGAATGCAAACAAGCCGTCTGCATTTCTCAGACCACTTCTCTGTGTAGGAATCAGCCAATGCCCCTTTGGGGTCATTTTGTTCCGTAGCTGCTATATTCATCATTCCAGAGCTTCTGCCCAGACTGTTAAAGAGCAGAATGGATTTTATTGAGAGTACTCTTAGATTTTTCTGAGGTCCCGGTAAGACCAAATGACAAAAGTCGATGGAGAAAAGAAACCATGAAGGCCCAGGTGGGTACACACAATAACTGCACACGTCCCCAGCATGATTCCATAAAACTAAATGGTGTCTCCGCTTTTCAACTCCAGCGCTAAAATCCATAGCAGCCCCCGCTCGTAGTAATGTCAGGGAAGGACGAAGCAGTTCCGAGGAACTCCTCACTGTGTGTTTCTCACCTGTGCCGCTCTCTTGCAGGAAGAAGGCGTGGTGAAGGAGATTGACATCAGCCATCATGTGAAGGAGGGCTTCGAGAAGGCAGACCCTTCCCAGTTTGAGCTGCTGAAGGTTTTAGGACAAGGATCCTATGGAAAGGTGAGTTCAGCCCTGGCTGGCTCTGAGTCTCATTCCTGAACACAAAGGACACCTGGACAGAGCCCCACTGGATGAAAATGGCAGGCGGTCCTCACCTGCAGGGCTGCAATCTGGAACCTGGACAGGTCAGAGTCGTGGCCTCACTTTGCACAGGGCGGGGCTGTGCCCAGCGACAGCAGCAGTGCCCTTGGGGCAGTCACGTGCACATTTCTCCCCTCCTACCGCCTCCCTTAGTTTATCACCAAGGTGAGGAGAGTTACGGACCCTGCAACGTATCTTTGAAAGCGCATTCTAACAGCTGTTTTCCCCAAAGAAAGAAAAAGTAAGAGAACAAGAAAAAAAAAAACCCTCTGAATTGGGCGCAGGAGCCAGGAAGGCTGGGGTCTGTCTGCAGCCGGCTCCCCACCTCACCCTGCGAGGTCGCCTCTGAAGCCTCGGCTTGCCCACCCGCTAAATGGAAATGATAAAACCTACTTTACACGGTTGTTCCACGCGGTAAACCAGGTGCGAGTCCCACCCAGCCGTTGCCCGAGATGCATTTGTGCAGCGGAATTGTTCATTTCCTTTTTTTTTTTCACCTTCGAATTGCAGCAATAAAAGCTAATTTCTTTCAGGAAATGAGAAATAGTTGGCTCTTCATTTAATGCCACATCCACGTACAACAAGATGTCAATAACGCTTTTCAGTTACCATGGCATGTGACTTACTCCAGCACAATGCTAATTTCTGTGCCTCCTTGGGTTAGCAGATAGAAGTATATCGGCTCTGACAACTTGATTTCTGGAACATAAGGGCCTGAAATAAACCATGAAGCCAGTCATTCCTTGCATGTAAGCAGAACAGCCCTCCCTGGCTTTTTCAAGTAACTATTTTTGTGTGGCGTGTAGACATTTACCAAATCTTTCCATTCTTCACATGACTTTGTGCCAAAATGAATGTGGCTCCTGTTAATTTAAGTGTAGAATGAGTAGTAAGTGTCCTGGATAATCCTACAGACGGCACAAACTGGAGTGTTTGCAAAATTTATCTTTTGTCATGCTTGTAATGTAGAATATCTTTTTCTTTTCTCTTTCTCTTTTCTATGTGGTAATAAGGAACATGTGTTTATATGATATATACACAAAATACGTTAGATTAAACCATAGGAAATTACCAGCATGTTGGACCTACAGAAATGGCTATTTAATGGGGTTCATATGGTGTTTATGAAATAGGGGGATGAAGATTTCAGTTTCTCACAATGTTAATAGCCATTACCAAAAAGCACAAAATCACAGAAGGCAGAGCCTGTGAAATGCAGTAGTGGAATGCCTTGCTATTAATTAGAAATGTAGAGAAAAAGAGAGAGGGGAGTAATTTTCTCCATGGTTTGAGAACAGAGACAAGCGTTCTTTCCTTTTCCCACCTTTGACAAGTGTTGCCCGCGTGTAGTTTCTTGAGAACAGATTCGACCTCTGGAAGTGCAACATCAGCCGAATCGTCTTTATCCGGAGGGAAGGAGCACTGGAGTGCATCCCACGGGGGCGGCCCCGGAAGTGTCTGGGGGGACTTTGGTTGACCGGCTGTTACAGAGTGAATTTTACCAGTGTCCTCCTCAGAGAACTGGGGTATTAAAGATGAAAGGAGAAAGCCTTTCCAGCTCCCTCGTTTAGATTTCAAATTTTGAATTTTAATTTTGCTTTAAAAAAACATGTTTTGGAAAACAAGTGAAATCGTGGTGTTTGGCAGAACCCTGCTGGAATGAGAATGTTCCTAACACTCTGTCCCTTCCCTTCCCAGGCTTTTCACCACTTCTCATTTTATCTTTACTTGTGTCTTTATTATATGAGGAATAAAAAAGTGAAGTTTCAGGAACAGTAGTAAGTAGGGAGAAGAGGAGGATGAGGCAGTGGCAGCACCCATGGGTGTCTGACCTCCAGTGATTACGGAATGGGCCAACTCTGGTAATGCCTGTCCAGAGCTGGCGTGGGGGGCAGGGCGGCAGGTCCAGGACGGGGCTGGCGTGGGAAGGGAGACAGGTCTGCTCCGTGGATTGATGTGAGCGGGACTCTGGAAAGAAGAGGTATAATTCTCAAAAGCATTGCTCAGACGTTCCCAGGGAAGGTTGGAGCTAACATCAATCACTAGAGAGTCAGATACAAACTGTGTTTGTCCACATAGGTTTGTTTGTGGTGAGCTTTTTTAATTAAAGCAAAACCAATGACAGAGGGGGAGAAGCCACGTGTTCTAACGCCCCACGTTCTTGTATTCCTCCTCTCTACATGCAATAACACAACCTTACGCAAGAGTGTCTTCGCTGTTGTACCTACCAGGGGCAGAAGGGCAGCACTGAATGTTCTCATCCTGCAGAAAGCGCCTGTTCCTTAGGTTCCCACCTCCTGCCTCCACTCCAAAGAGTGAAGACCTGGGGTGAATCTGGACGCAGCGTTGCAGGGCAGGCCTTGCCTGGGAGCTGAGTCTCTCAACAAGGCTCATGGTCGCCTGTCACTGAGCCCCTCCATTCTTTCTCTCTTTTTTAATGACGATATTGCAGATGCAGAAATGGATAACATGCAGTTACTTCCCCTTAGAGTTGGGCGCCAGTGCCAACTTTTGACTTCAGGCTGTGCCTGGAGCCACCAAGTGGCTGTCCCGTTGCCTTGGCTGTGTGAGCTCCTCACTTAGGCTCTGCGAAGCCACCGTTCTTGGCCTGGTCGCTGGTAATACGCTTGTTCCTGTGGCAGAAGCCACACTCACCACCAGTGGGGGGCATCTTTTTGCCCTGAGCTCAGTCCTGCAAAGGGAAGCTGTCATGCTTTCATTGCTGTCTATAGAGCAGGGCCATGGGTGGTACTTGGGACCAGAGAAAGGCACAGAAAACAGCCTTGTCCTCAAAAAGAAAAGCAATTTAAAACTTGAATCAAGAGAGCAATGAAAGGTGGGGAAGCTTGTTCAGTGTTGAAATGAGGAATGCAAACCCAGTGCTCCCTGCGAGCTTGGAGGAGGGAGGTGCGGGAACCACCCTGGGGCCCGGGAAGCAGCTTTGACCAGGTCCCACCGCCTCAGCTGCTCCTGGAGCTCCCCTATTTGTATAAGTGCCAGGGGTAGGGTTGAAAACCTCTTTTTCTTTCAGATATTCTGGAGAATGAACTGTAGATTATGATTCCTGCATTCTAAAAAGGAACCAAACCAAAGTTTTTTTTTTTTAATCCTTGCTTTCATGACTTCTATGAACAGGTTTTTAAATGTCTTCCTTTTGGGGGCAGCTGTTACCCAAAAGCCCCCGGAAGTGCACGCAGGCATTTGGCTCCTGCTTGAAGGATTTTGCAGCCTGGCGGCGACCTTCTAATTCCAGAGAAAGCTGAGAATTCTGCTGAGAGAATCTGCAGATCATGGTGATCCATGACGTCGTGAGGCAGTTCAGAGTGATGTCTCACCTGTCGCCAGGTTGCAGTTCCCACAGCATCTTTGCAATGTAGCATGCCAAGCTGCAGGAGAGGCAGTTCTTTTTTTTTTTTTTTCTTTGAGGAAGAGTTTCACTCTTTGTCGTCCAAGCTGGAGTGTAGTGGTGCAATCTCAGCTCACTAGAACCTCCACCTCCTGGGTTCAAGCAATTCTCTTGCCTCAGCCTCCTGAGTAGCTGGGATTACAGGTGCCCACCACCACACCCAGATAATTTTTAGTAGAGATAGGGTTTCACCATATTGATCAGGCTGGTCTCGAACTCGTGACCTCAGGTAATCCACCTGCCTCTTCCTCCCAAAGCGCTGGGATTACAGATGTGAGTCACCACGCCCAGCCTGGAGAGGCAGTTCTAAAAATGAAATGAGGGGCACACAAGATGCCCACTGGGTTCAGTATTAAAGACCCAGAGCCTGCGTTGGCTCAAGGTGACAGTGTTGTTTTGGAACTTATTCCACTGCATTAAAATTGATTCTTAAACAACAAGAATGACAGCAGAGAGGGAGAGGGAACTGCACGGTGCCCAGGAG
Organism: Cacajao melanocephalus; assembly: GCA_963573385.1. Lineage (NCBI taxonomy): Eukaryota > Metazoa > Chordata > Mammalia > Primates > Pitheciidae > Cacajao > Cacajao melanocephalus. The sequence goes on along the minus strand of CAUYLG010010935.1, from coordinate 15,296 downwards.
TAGAGATCCCTGTTGCAGACCAACAAGTCAGTCACTCATCACCGAAATCATTTTTGCATCTTGGCTGTATTTTGTTGCTTATCTCAAGGTCCCGTTCCCTCCGCTGGGTACTCCGCTTGCCACTCGGGCAGCACCTGCTGCAGGAATCCGCAGTACCTGGCACCATGGAGGAGCATGGCAAACATTGGTAGAATGGAGTTTTTCTCCATTCTTTTCAAAAACAAAAGTAGAATTCTCTTTTCTAAACCGATAAGCATGAGCATTAGTTATGACGATCACTCATCTCATCTTGAAGGCCTGACATGCCAGAGAGAAAAGTGTTCATGTGTCAAGACTTGGGCGAAATTTTACATCATTTAAACCAAATCTTAACTGGCAGCTGGCCCATGCAGGACCGGCCTTCAGTTCAGACTTGAGTGGAATGGGGTTTCCCCTGCTCTTTGAGTTTATACAGTCATACTTCTTATGGGTTAGGAGTTTAGTGCAGAGGTCTAGAAAGTATGTGCCCATTCAGGATATTCCAAAGGCTGGACGGTCTAGACCCAAATCCTTCATATACCTTGCTTCCTTTTTCTCCAGGGTTCTCCCATTTTGAAAGAGGATGTTTGTTGTTGTTTGTGAACTCCTGGGCTCAAGCAGTCCTCCCCACTTAGCTTCCCAAATAGCTGGGCCTATAGGCACGCATCACCACACTCATCTAACTTTTATTTTTACTAGACACATGGTTTTGCTATGTTGCCCAGGCTGGTTGTAAATTCCTGGCCTCAAGAGATCCTCCTCCCTCGGCCTCCCAGTGTGCTGGTATTACAGGTGTAAGCCAGTGCACCTGGCCCTTTGTTTTCTGATTAGAAGAATGCCTCATCTTGGGAGCTAATGGTCAGCTTCACTGCAGTGGAATGGGTAGATTCATCGGTCAGGCAACCAGAGTCCACCATGAGCTGAAGCAACTGCCCAAAGCTTCCATCTTCTACACAGTGACTCAGTGATTGGTTGCCTGGATTGTTCCCCACCAGATGTCCTCAGTTGCCATGGCAGGGAGTGGCAGCTGGAACGTTTTACGCCTGCACTTCATTGCCTAGGCCAGGAAGGACTGACTGGCACACCATGCCCTCACTGGTGTCAGCGCCCCACTTACCTGCAGGATGCAGGGAAAATGCAGCATCCCTGCCACAAACACAACTGTCCTTTGTTCTATCCCTCTTTCCTTCTGTTTTGGGACCCAGGTTCCTCCCTACCGGTGTGACCTCTTCGGCACTGGGACTCTCACGTAGCCTTGCCCAGTTCCTGGACTCCTGGGTGGCACCTACCTCCTCCCTGCACTGTCCTGGCTGCCCCGATCTGCACACACTCCTTAGAAAGTCAACCTAGGGACATTAGGCACAGGACGGGCTGGAGAAACGAAAGGAGTTATATCAGATGGAAGCTAAAATCATGCATGGCATGTGACTTCCCCGCGATTCAAAGCAGAAGATCTCAGGAGTTAAGCACTGATGTTTTTCTCTCTACAAAAATCCTGTCCTCTGACCACTGCCTTTACATCTCTACCTGCCTGTCAGGAAGCTCGCCCACTGCACCGAAGGAGCACCCTGAGCAGAGTCCTTCCATGTGTGGTAACTTCCAGGGCTACAGTGGGTCTGCTAGCAACAGCCATGGGACCCTGAGCCCCGAAAAGGGTTTGTGTCTGTGTCTCCCACTGCAGTCCATGTGAGGGTGAAGCCCCAGCCATCGCCCCAGGGCTGTGCCACAAGCTTGTTTATCCAGCTTTGGGGACACACACACACATACATACACATACGTACACATACATACATACACACGTACATACACATATGTACTCACACATGTACATACATGTATGCACAAACATACAGACACTCCATGTATCTCCCAAAGATGAATATTAACTGTCAGCGATGGTATAGTCCGCAGACTGTGGAAAGAGGAAACCTCTTTCTAATTGCTTGTGACTTCCTGGGACCTAGTTGGGTCCCAGAGGCAGCATTTCATCACACAGGACAATGCTGCACCATCCTGCGCCCTAGGTAGGGGTGCTAGGGGCGTTTTCCCATGGGCATCATCTAGAAGATTCTGTGCCTGGGAGGGGCTGTGATTCAATAGTAACAGTGATCAGGACAAATGGCAGGGCAGCACTGGGTCAGGAATCGCTTCAGGGCATGTGGTGAGAATGTGACACTGATACTGCAACTCCGGGAATCCACCTGCCTGTGCTGGGACCTTGTATCTTCCAGTTCCTCTTTATTTGTGTCTCTAGAATAGATGCTGGTTGATCTTCCTCTGGTAAAGGCAGGGGCCAGTTTGCCTGTCCCAGCAGCCCCTGCTCCGAGAGCCCCTGTGCTCACTGAGTGTCTAGAGATTGCCCCCTGGGCTGCTGGCAAGTCGAGAGCATGGAGGTCCCAGCCTTGTCCCTCTGCCCATGGCGGGTGAGGCTGTTGCTCCACACCGACGCTCACTTGGGCCTCCTGGAGTCTCCATGGCACTAGACCACCTCAGAGGCATCTAGAATGGCTGATCTTTCTGGCTTTTTGAGGCTTAGTAAAGGAGACGTTTTGGGAAGGAGCCACCCTACCTCGGCCCTCCAGCCATACTGCGTGTGCCACACCAGTGTGCCTCTGACATCTCCATCATGCAAGCAGATGTTTGCATCTATTGGAAAATACTTTTAGGAAAATCAAGTACTATTTTCTTCCTTTGCATGGAATTTTTTGTTTGTTTGTTTTGTTTTTTTTTGAGACAGTCTTGCTCTGTCGCCAGGCGCCAGGCTGGAGTGCAGTGGCATGATCTTGGCTCACTGCAACCTCCGCCTCCCGGGTTCAAGCAATTCTCCTGCCTCAGCTTCCCAAGTAGCTGGAACTACAGGTGCATGCCACCACGCCCAGCTAATTTTTGTATTTTTAGTAGAGATGGGGTTTCAACATTTTGGCCAGGATGGTCTCAATCTCTTGAACTCGTGATCCACCCGCCTCAGCCTCCCAAAGTGCTGGGATTACAGATGTGAGCCACCACATCTGGTGGAATTTTTTTTTATAAAGGAACTCCAGTTTCGTTTTGTTTACTAAGTTTGTTCAAAAGTCACAAATGTAAATTTAAACTCAATCTCTTAATGACCTTTTTGTTGTTTTTCGCAGTGATGCACATCAGAAAGTATTTCAGAAAGTATTGTCAAATATCTGTAAATATATTTAAGAGCCAGTTAGAAATGAACTCTTAAGCTACTGACAGCTGAAATTCAGGTGAAGACAGTCCACATAAGAGCAAGTAGCTTTTCTTGAAAATGGGATAGAGCTCGTTTTGTGTGATCGGTAAACCTTTTAGCACAGTTTCTCAGTAGGGATTTACAGAGGGATACTTAAACCAAAAGATCTCTCTTGAAACTTCTGTTTGTTTTTCTAAACAGCTGGTCTTCAAAACAAGGGGGTGGTATTATGGTATTACTTCTGATGTAAAATGGAAAGTGAAGGATACCACAAAGGACGTGTCTTCATACAGACACGTAGTGATGTTCACCGCAGGGCTAGAGTGACTCAGAGCGTTTCCCGGCAGCCTCGACGATGGGGAAAATCGTGAATGTTCCTACAGTGCACGTTCCTTGTGTATCCCCTTGTCAAATCCAATAAGGAGAGCGAGTTTGAGGTCTTGCAGTTTGTGACATTCCGTTTTCTCTCGCGCAGGTGTTCCTGGTGAGGAAGGTGAAGGGGTCTGATGCGGGGCAGCTTTATGCCATGAAGGTCCTTAAGAAAGCCACCCTAAAAGGTAAGGGCTTCAGGAGGGCCGGCTACTTCTGACGCAGGTAACTGGAATTTCTACTTCATTATTTGAGGAAATACTCATTCCATTTAATGTTCACGATTTCTGAAGATGTCTCTGAACGGGCACGTTACTCTCTGATTGATAATCAACAGTGTAAACCTGTCCATGAATATTTAGAGTATCACTGCAGAGTTCTCGCAATTGTCAGAGAAGAGCTGTATTACATAAATACCATTCTCCCACGTGTTCTGCGGTGAGTGGCGCTGGGAAAACAGCAGCAGGATGGGAGCAGGCCGTTGGACTGGCAGTGGTATGGCAAACCAGCCTCGATTCCGGCAGGCCGGCGGCCTTGCTCGGTTTTAAATAAAACGTGACTCATGGTTGCGTCGTATTATTTCCCTTTTTTGACCCAGTGGCTGGGCGTTAGAAATACAGCTCAACTGTCATTCTAAGTTTTAAGGGAGATCCTTTTATTTATTTTAAATATCCCTCTGTAAATCCCTACCAAGAGACCGCGCTGAAGAGTATTACAAATCACATAAAATGGGCTCTATCCGATTTTCAAGAAAAGCTACTGTCTCTTATTTGAACTGTCTTCACTCAAATTTTAGCTGTGAGTAGCTTAAGAGTTCATTTCTAGCTGGCTGTTAAATATACTTACAAATATTCAGCATTTCTGCCCAGCTCCTCTGCACACCCATCCTGCATGTAAGATATGAGCACCCAGCGCAGCGTTAGTCTGGAGGTGATCCAAAATCTCTGTTCCAAGCTCAAACAGTCATTGAGCCAGTCATTAGCTGGGCACCTCCTGTATCTGTTCTGATCACCTCCTATCCACTCTGTTGGTGAGACAGGGAACTTCCCCCTGCCCTAAATAGCAAAAGATGATTGAACACACAGTGCCAGGCCCTGGAAAGGTGACATGACAGCAGCCTGTTAGTTACATAAGCTTGCCCCCTGGGGAGGAGGGCACCCCGGGCCACACAGGGTCCCACGGGGGCTGCACTTAGGTGCCAAGACCATGAGAGGCTTCCTAGGAACAGGAGGGTTAAGTGACCCCTGGTTCCTGTAGAAGGTGTGTCTGGCTTGTTGGAATGATTATGTGGGCTGGCAGGGAACTGAAGCCTTTTAGGGTGGGTGCTGGATGGGAGCAGCTGATCCAACTTCTGCAGAAACCAGCAGTACAGGGAGCCTTCCTCTCTGGGCGGGGGGCACACTTGGCAGAGCAGGGAGCTCATATCGAGGCCTTGGGTTCCCCTGGGGCTCTGAGATGTCAAGGTAGCATTTGAATTTTTAGGTCTTGCAACAGTGTCCCCAGCAACTACAGGCAGACGAGCAGTTCAGATATGTCATTCTCTGCCTTCGAGTCACTTACCTTCTAGCCAAGGAAGTAAGATAGATATTGGGAAGGACCTGCCACCTACAACAAGGACAGAAAATGCATAGCCCAAATGTGTACAGACTTTAAAGCACTTAGGTATACAAAGGAGGAAGAGCATTCTTCCGCAGGAGGTAGTCCAGGCAGGAGTTAGAAAGTACGTGGGACTCAAGGCGTAAAGGGAGGGTGAAATTTTCCATAGGGGAGAGAAATCTGGTTGACATTTGTCAGTACAACTAATGGTAAGAAAATGCAGACGTGGACCATTTTGGCTAGACTTGATTAGAATTATCTATGTGTGTTTGGGGGTGAGGAGGGGACTGTTATAAATACAGATCCAGGCCACACTCCCGACTTATTGAATCATTTCTTAGAAACAAGGCCTAGAATATGACTTTTCAAACAAGATGTCCTGGTAATTCTCATATACACAGAAGTCTTCGGTGGGGCATTCTAGTTTATTGTAGGCACTTGAATTTTCAGTTCAGTGTTATCAATAGTAACATAATTTAAGCCATTCCTTTTAGAGTGAATATGTTTTTATTTTAGGTATAATAATATTTCTAAAACTGTTTTGTCATTTGAACATTATCAGCTAGTTCAAGATCCTCAAAACGTATTCAAGAATTGTTCTGTGTTGAGAAAATGTACAGAAAACAAAGCAGGTTTTGACCTTGTAACCCTAACTTTTAATAAAATAGTTTCTCCAGTTACAATTATCTCTTCAAAACGGGAAGTTAAACTAGACATTGGCTGGCGTAGGATCATCTGAACGCCGACACAGTGAGCTGTTCTTGCAGTTTCTCCAAAGTTTAGCCACAGATGACCATGTGACCCGGCTGGTCGACGCGCAGGCGGTTAACCAAGAGAAATGAACACACCTGTCTGCACAGAAACTGCCACAGGAATGTCCATAGCAGCGCTAGCCAATTCACAGTAGCCACAAAAGGGAAAGAGCTCCCATGTCCACCATCCGGGAAATGGGAAAATGAAGTGTCTGTCTCCACCGCGGAATATTTGGCAATAGAAAGAGAATATCTGCGCACGCCCCAGCATGGCCGAAGCCTGAGAAGAGCCTGCTCCGTGACAGCAGCCAGGCACCAAGCCCACGGGTTAAGATTCCATTCATATGAAAGTCCAGGACAGGCGGGTCCTAGAGGCAGACGGTAGATGAGTGGTTTCCTAGGCAGGGGAGTGAGAGAGGTGGGAAGTGAGTGCTGACAGGTCGGGAGCTGCTTTTGGGGTGATTAAAATTCTTTAAAACCCACTGTGGGGATGGTCACACAACTCTGTGAATATCCTAAAAACCATTGAATTGCACACTTTAAATGGGCAAATCGTATGGAATGTGAATTATATCTCCAAAAAGCTGTTATTGTTCAGATGAACAGCTGCTAGAGAATACGGTCCTTTCCTAAAACCCACCCTTTCATCCTCAAGGCATTGAGATTTGCTCTCAAACAGAGATGAGGCGTCCTCCTGTGGTTTAGGATAAAGGCAGGTAGAAGCAGGAAGCTCTTTAGCCTGTCCTCAGCCACACACTGTCCTACTGTCCATCCGTTGGTTCCATGTTCACCTCTCCAGGGCACCAGGAGTGACCCGAAATAGCTCCTTCTCTCCTTCAAGCGCAGTGGTTCTTTCTTTCCCTTCAAAGTCGGTCTCACCCTCCCCCGCCCCTAAAGGAAAGGGAGGAAAGCTGGAATCCCTGCCTGTTCACCCTGCTCTGGAGGAGTGCAGCTGACTGGAGGAGCGGGAAGCTGCTCTCTGTTGCAACCGTCGCTAAGCCTGGACTCCATCAGGGCTGACCTTGACCTCTTAGCTCAAGTGCGGAACTTTCCATCTCCATGACTTCACGCTCCTTGACGCAGGTGTCGCTGGCTGCTTAAAATCCAATTCGTGGTGTCCTTGAGGAACGGCTCCTGATCCCCTGTTACACGGAACAGGCTGGATATAAAACTCTGTGTACAGAATGATCACAGGATTGTTAAATGGAAGAGGGACTGGACCAGTAGTGAAATGTGTGGATTTGTGTGTGCGCACGAGATAGACAGTGTGCCAGGAGTAGGCAGGCCAAAGCGAAGGCCTGAGTTACAGGATTAGGCTGGCTGCTGTCTTCCCCGTACTCTGTTACTGCAAGTTTTCAACAAAAATAAAATATATCTGATTTTTGTTATATAAAGTTATTTAAAAAATATTTTCAAACAATATGCTTGAGTAAGTAAAATCATTTTTATACTGTGAAAATGAGCCACGTGGCTGGGTGCGGTGGTCACACCTGTAATCCCGCAACTTTGGGGGGCGGAGGTGGGAAGATTGCTTGAGCCCAGGAGTTCAAGACCTAGGCAACACATTAAGACCCCATCTCTACAAAAAATTTTAAAAATCAAAAAATTAACTGGGTATGGTGGCACACACCTGTAGTCCCAGCTGCTTGGGAGGCTGAGGTGGGAGGATCACTTAAGCCTGAGAGTTCAAGGCTTCACTGAGCCGTGATTGTGCCACTGCACTCTAGCCTGGGTGATAGAGCAAGACCCTGTCTCAAAAAATAAAAAGAGCCACATAAACATAGAAGAACAGAAAAATTTTTTGTTTCCTTGTGCTCCTTAAAAGTCAGGTTTAAAACCAATCACTGCTTTACATCTTATACTGTTTCAGCTTTGTATAATGATCCATCACTAAAACATAGATATTTTTTCCAAAAAATTTATTGGAATTTATTTCCTGAAGAGAAAATAGAAAAGCTTTGCAAATAATACTTTGCATACCTCAAAGTAGGTTCGGTCCCTGGAGCTAATCATGACCCAGCAGAGTTATGTGGAGAGGAGACTTGGTACTAACTAGCACTAACTGGTCCTAACTAGCACTTAGCCTGGTAAGGACACCTGCTGGCCCAAAACCTTAGTTTCTTGTTTCTTTCTCGTCTGTGAAAGAAGAGAGTTGACTGGAAGGGACACCCACGTCTGTCTCAGCCCTAACACCTCTGCATTTCATTAGCCCAAGTTGTTCAAGTATCTCCTAACCTGTTCCCCACCCTCATAATATCCCTGGTTTGTGAGATCATTAATAATCCTGAAGAATGTCGAGAGAAAAGGAGCACGTGGTGACAGCCCCAGGGATGCGCTCCACGTGCTGACAGCAAAACTCTGAAGCCCGGGCACCGCTCAGGGAAGATGCCAGGCACATGAATAGTAAAATGTTTTGAAAAAGAAAAATGCAGGGGGGTGGGAGACCGGTAGAGTCATTTTGAAACTGCAGCCGTTTCTCCAAACCGTGGCTGATTGTCCTGTGCAGGGAAGTGAGGGTTGTCATTCCAGCCCACCTGGAGGATAATGGCTTCTGAGAGCTCCATTTGATCTTCAAACATGTTTGGAGTGCTGGGCACCCGCCTCCTTCCTTTAGAGAGGTGTCGGATCATTTCTGAGGGAGGTCCTCTGCTCTGCAGGGGTGCACTCGCTGCCTTGCTCCTCCCGGCCTCTGACCCAGCAATGCTCCCGCTGCCTGGGTACCTAAGGACGCCTTAAACACCCTCCACTTTTTTAACTTGACCGAGTTTCCATATTCATGACCAACCTGGAGTTCCTATAGGGAACAGTTCTCTGTAATGCATTCCACATAAAATGAATTCCAACGGGTAACATCCCCACTTTGTATAGTAAAAGAACTTGATATAAAAGAATATATTGCAAAGAAACGTATTCTCAACCGTGAGACCAAGTGAGACCACGAACGAAGCAAGCCTGATCTTCATCAAACAGGGCTGGCCACTCACCTGAAGGGATGGCCTGTATTGTAGGGAGCAGTAGTTCTCATCCTCAGCTGCAAGCTGGAACTGCCTGGGCAACTGTCTCAAAATGCTGATGCCTGCAGACCCTCTGGGAGATGCTAAGTTAGTTGGTCTGAGCATGAGAATTCATGAAAGCTGCCTCCCCAGGGTTCTCTGGGGTGCAGCCAACATGGAGAATCCCTTATAACAGGGGCCAGGAGCACAAAATCCAGACTCTGGAGCCAAGTCCAGCTCTAACCCCATGAGCTGTATCATCTTGGGGCGCCTCTCCTGGCCTCCGTTTCCCCCTGCTTAAAGTGGGATAGTATGTATTAATAGATACCTGCCCCACAGCATTGCTGATGTGAGGCTCCCATGTTAGAGCATGCAGAGTGCTGCCGGCCCAAGCAAAGGCTCAGGAAGTGTACGCTGTGTTCACCTTCAGCCCTTTTCTCCGTGAATACTGCATGGCTTTGGAGCTGTGTTAGGACTTTTCTTGTTGAGGTTTCGTTTAAGTCTGCTGAATAGGGTGTGGGGAGAAAGTTGGATACCACCTGGTTAGAAGGAATTATGTCATGGTTCAGCTGTAATACCTCCAGCTACCATGTGAAAGGCCTGTGATCATGTTCATGACTAAAGGTGGCTGGTGCCTGCATGGAGAACACAGACGCGCCCTGCTGCAGAAGGGCTCACCGTGCAGAGTTCCCTCATCTCGGGGGGTGCTCTCCGCAATGTAGAATGAGCTGTTGATGTGAAATATTTCTTGGTAACGATGATTTTTCTGATAGGACTGCACCTGGGTTTTCATGCCTAACTAGTTTTCAAGCATTTTCCCTGCAAGTCAGTTTTCTCCGCTTAGAGGAGGAGATATGCATTCCCTTCTTGGAAGGAAATAAGCTATGTTCAGTTGTTTGTAAAGGAGAAAATAAAATCATTCCAACAGGATCTCTGTGTTTAAGCAAGTCGAGTCACTGATGGTTATGCTGGTGGTGTGTGTTTTTCGGGGGCTGTGCGGTAGGTCACTCCTGTGGCACCCATGACAGCCAGGAGATGGGAATGGGCCTGGGCAGCACAGTCCAAGCTCAATGACTTGTCAAAGCTCCCTCTGTCCTTCCTGTAAGCAGTGCAGCACTTCCTGTGAGCTGGGATCACTGCAGAGGCACTGGGAACGCAGGGCTGCATATAGTGACCAGCACAGGCAGGTATCAGTGACAGCGTCTTGAAATAGAACCTCCTTGGAGCCTGCCTGGCTCCAAACCCCAGAATGTTATTTTCAGCACCTCTTTATTTGTTTTCCTCTCTTATGCTGAGATACTTCGTTAGAAGGCACTGAGTCACTCAGAAACTCCGCTCTGATCAATCTGTTAGCTTGAACAGATTGTATTTCCATAATATGCTAATTCATTTATGTCATTGGATTCCCATTTTGATGATTTCAGATTCCCAGGGGAGAAAAAAGCAAGGAAGAATCCAAGCACAATTTTGGCCTCTCTTAAGACGGGAGGGCTGGTATTATTATTATTATGTTTTTATAAATCATCATCTTTATTTATAAATGATGAAACTAAGGTACAAAGCAGCAAAGTTACTCAAAAGCATTGTTTGGAGGTGGTGACAGTCAGAGTCCTGTGCTTGTCCCAAGATAACTCCCTGGCTCCCCAGGCCTCCCTGGGCCAACTCCATCCTCACCAGATGACAGCCTCTCTGCATTTCCTCACCAAGAAGCCGCATCCCTGCTCATTGTACTTGAGGTGTTTACTCTTAAAGGGATTTATTTCCCATTTAATTGCATAAGATGACAAACAAAATGAAAATGACTCCTTATTAAGCCATCTTTGACTTCCGTCTTTCTCAAGCCCTTGGTAAGGTACAATCTCACTCTATGGCTTGCGTTTCAGACAAACATCACCCTTACCTAATAGGTAGCTGATTTAGTACGGATCCGCCTGCCTGTGTACATAGAGCCCTCTATGTGTTTATTGCCAGAGTTGCATTTCTTGAATTATAGATATTCCAAAAGCAGGAAACAGATTTTTTTCATTACTTGTCACCTTTAATACCTGTGCAGTGTAAGTATTTAAGAGTAATGGGCTTAAGATTTATCTGCACCAAGATTCTCTATTAAGGAAGTCAGTTAAGTAACCGTATTAATCTTTTTAATACTTCAGTATAGAAGAATAAAGAGACACCTCTTGGGGAGTCATACCCATTATGGTAATCAGTGTGGTTAACTTTTATTATTCTTATTTACGGTTTTCTTCTCTTCCTTTATTTGTGAAATAATTAACTATAAAAGTTTGTCCCCTAAAAGTTTAGCAACATAGAGGCTCATGGAAGTCCATTTTTTACTATGAATTAAACCTTTGAAAGCTAGAAGATATTGTGGGAAGAAGGACTTTTATTTTGCATCTGGGAAGCCACGCAGGATATAATTTCAGGCTCAATAGCCTTTTTGTGAGTAAAGAAAGGAAGTCTCAGGCAATGGCCACCCGTGGGGGAGACTGAGCTCAGCACAGCCCACACTCTCCAGTGCTGGTAGGTCTCAAGCTAAAGTGTGTCTGTCAGCTCAGTCTTCAAAATCCCTGCAGTTGCGCTGCATTAAACACAAAGCATCATTGAGTCTCGAACTGCCAGGACTTCAGGTCACTAAGGGCGTCTGAATGTGCTCAGCCCCCCACAGAGGTGTGCACAGAAGCCAAGGTTCCGTGAGCTTGTAGCAGCAGAGTTATTGGCACTGCACGGTCCATGCAGCATCCACTGTGTCCCCTGTGTCCCTCACACAGTGGTTTCCTAAGGTGCACTTGCATAGCCATTCCTGTCTGCACAGCGGCTGACAGAATTGCATTTAATTTCATCTTAACCTGAATTTTCTTTTGTAATATCTAGGTAAAATAGAACAGAACAGTATGCTATAATATGATACGATATGTGTCTTCGTTCATTCAGGCTGACATCACACAACATCATAAACAACAGAAATCGATTTCTCACAGTTCTGCCGCAAATCCCAGATCCAGGCTGTGTCAGATTTCATGCCTGGGGAGGCTGCTGCCTGGTTCACAGCCCTCTCCTCGCTGTGACCTCACTTGGCGGATGGAATAAATGAGTTCTCTGGGGTCTATTTTCTAAGGGCACAAATCTCATGCATGAGGGCTCCACCCTTCTGACCTAATCACCCCCGGAGGCCCCACGTAAAACCATCACATGGGGGATTAGGTTTCAACATATGAATTTAGTTGGGGGAGTATAAACAGTCTATAGCACTCCACCCCCGTCTTTAAAATTCATCACATTCATCCCTCTCCATAGCCTCAGCTTCATTCAACTTAAGTCTAAAGCCCGACATCGCATCCAAATAATATGGTTTCCTCTGACCCCCAATGTCAGTATCTCTACGATCTCTCCGTATTAGTGAGATCATCCTGATACAAATCACCCTCCAGCGGTGAGCCTGTGAAACCACATGAGCTATGTACATCAAAAATACAGTGGTGGGACCAGCATAGGACAGACATTTCCTTTCCAAAGGAGGAATAGGAAAGAAGGAGTAACAGGTCCCAAGTAAGTCCAAAACCCAACAGAGAAAACAACATGGAACCTCAAAGCTCCAGAATAATCCTCTTTGACTAGATGCTGTGCCCTCCAGGCCCACTGGAGCAGGGGTCCTGCCTTTTGAACATACAAAGTTGGTGGTCCTGTCCCAGAGCTTTGCAGGGCAGGGGTCGGCTCTCCAAGTCCCTGGCCCCACGGCTTTGGGTGGCTACCCACAGCTTTGGGTGACTCCATCCAGTAGGGCTGGATGGCCTCACAGTGGTTCTGTGCCTGGACCCCAGCCTTTGAAATCTGGGGCGGAGGGAGGGAAGGGGTGGGTAGCCACACCCCCAAGGCTCCTGTGCTCCCCATAGTGAGGAAGACAGAAACACACAATCACTACAAGCCTTTGCCACCCGCTTCCTCCAGAGGGCTACTACTGGGGCTCACAGGGCACCAGGGTCTGCCCTAGGCAGAGTTGTACCCAAGGCAGCCAGGGTCAGCATCGGTGGAGGGTGGAGAGCCCACTCTGTGAGGCAGCGTCCTTGCAGTCCCAGACACCAGCGGCCCCTACTTTTAAATCACTCTACCCGGAGCACTTATACCCTGGCCTGACGTGGGTGGGCAGCCCTGATGCTCTGAGTTGGTTGCAGGGTCATCTTCTGTTGCCTTGGAGAGTCGCTGCCGGCTTCTATGGAGGTGGCTGGTCCATACTGACTTCTTTATCAGCATCCGGGATTCCTTAGGTATTCCCTAAGAAGATGTACGCTTTCTCTACAGCTCTTCTCTTTTCTTTGTGAGTCTTCACCAGAATCACATTGAAAGGTCTTTTTCATGGTAATGTAGGTTTTTTCTAGCTGCATCTCAGAACTCTTCCAGCCTCTACCCATTACCCAGTTCCAAAGCTGCTGCCACATTCTTAGGTTTTGAAATAGCAGCACCCCACTTCTGGGTATCAATTTATGTAGTATTCAGGATTTTTCAGAGTAACAACCAATAGGATGGATATACATTTCTTAGAGAGATTTATTACAGGAATCAGCTCACATGGGTATGAAGGCTGGGAAGTCTCATGAGCTTCCATCTGCAAGCCGGAGCACCAGGAAAGCTGGGGGTGTCATTCAGTTAAAATCCAAAGGCCTGAGAACCAGGAGAGCTGGTGGTATAACTTCCAGTCTGAATTTAAAGTTCTGAGAACTTGGTGGTGGGGAGAGGAGAGCAATGGCTTAAGTCTCAGCCCAAGAACCAGGCACTGATGTCCGAGGCCTGGAAAATACGAATGTCCCAGTTCAATAGGGAGCAGATTCCTCTCCCACTGCTTTTTTGTTCTATTCAGGCCCTCAGTGGACTGGATGGTGCCTGCTCACATAGGAGAGGGCGATCTTTATTCAATCCACCAATTCAAATGCTGATGTCTCCCAGAAACGCCCTCAAGTCAGAAGTCATTTTCACCAGCTACCTTGGCATCTCAGCCCAATCAAGTTGACACTTTTATAAAGCTAACCACCACCATATGCTATATAATGTAATACACAGATGATGTCTATTGGGGGAGATAATTTAAAAATCAGACAAATGCAGGCATTGCTGCCTGAAGATAGGTGCCTTGAAGAGGGGTTCCAGAAAGTAGCTGTAGTTGCGTATCATATAACCTTTTCCCATCAGGATAATCTCCGAAAGTGCTTCCTCCCATATTTTCCTGGGAAGGAAACCATGCCCCTCGAGGTGGGGTGACCTGTGGTGGCTCCACAGTCGTCTCAGCCCCAGGGATTGTCTTGGGGCCATGACAGTGAAGAGCACATGGCAGTCAGAACTGGTATCAGAGGGCACAGGTTGCTGAACAGAGCAAGTAAACCATGGAAACTGCATCACCCAAACCCAAAATGCGGCAGGTTGGCCAAAACACAGGGTTAACTTGAAGGACAACGAAATTTTAATGTATCCCCAGTGCCTGCCCATTCATTAGTGAATCTCAAGATAGCTTAGAGGGTTTATTCTTTTCACATCTCTAGGAGCAAGCCCCAGGCAACTCCAGGCTAACCTGTTAAGTATAAGAGAATAAACTTCACAGAGGGGCTGTGGCCTGGCGCAGACGGCCTGGCTCCGGAGTCTCCGCTAGTCTAGAACTACCCAGCAGGAAATGGTTGCTGGCATTTCCCTTCAGGCTGGTGTGAGTGATCTTTTAACTCGGTTTTCTACAACTCTCACAATGTCTGTAACTCAGTGACACAGAAACAGTGGAAGAAAGCTTTTCGCTAGGTTTTCTTTTTTATACATCTAGATCTTAGAAATCAAAACTCCTTGGACTCCCTGACTGTCAAAGAGACAGTTTGCACGTACTGAGCATCAGAAAATGAAGCATTTGCTTTCACTGTCTGTTTCTCAGTGGAAGAATCACTCCATGGCTGTCAGTTGGCAGATCAATGGTTCCAGCCCTTTCGTTCCATCCCTGGATATGGGCCATGCATGACCCATACCACACAGAGCGGGCAGTGGTGAGGTTGGTGTATTGCAGCTCTGCCCAGTGTTGTACTGAACCGAGCATAGAAAGTTAACACCAAGACAAAAGTAGGCCAAATTGCAGGGTCTTTATTGCCGGCGACCACAGAGGACTCACGTCTCTCCAACCTGTGGCCCCGGAGGGAGGGTGTCAATACATTTTATACCTTTCTCCAGGGTAAGGGTATGTGGCGGGGGTGGGGGTGAGGAGCCTTAGACATTCCGAGGGCTAGTGAATTCTGCAAATCACTTTCTGGGCAGAGATGAGGGTGAGGGGCGGGGGTGAGGGTGAAGGGGTTCAAACATTTAGGGGATTCCATAAATCATCTCCTGGGCAGAGAGGAGAGTGTGGGTCTC
>CAUYLG010010934.1:0-158864 GCA_963573385.1 Cacajao melanocephalus | reverse complement strand
TTTTTTCTTGTAAATTTGTTTAAGTTCCTTATAGATTCTGGATATTAGCCCTTTGTCAGCTGGAGAGATTGCAATTTTTTTTTCCTGTTCTGTAGGTTGCCTGCTTACTCTGATGTTAGTTTTTTTTGTTTTGTTTTGTTTTGTTTTGTTTTTGCTGTGCAGAAGCTCTTTAATTAGATCCCATTTGTCAATTTTGGCTTTTGTTGCCATTGCTTTTGGTGTTTTAGTCATGAAGTCTTTGCCCATGCCTATGTCCTCGTTTTGCCTAGGTTTTCTTCTAGGTGTCTTATGATTTTAGGTCTTAGGTTTAAGTCTTTAATCCATCTTGAGATAATTTTTGTATAAGGTGTAAGGAAGGGGTCCAGTTTCAGTTTTCTGCATATGGCTAGCCAGTTTTCCCATCACCGTTTATTAAATAGGGAATCCTTTCCCCATTGCTTGTTTTTGTCAGGTATGTCAAAGATCAGATGGTTGTAGATGTGTGGCATTATTTCTGAGGCCTCTGTTCTGTTCCATTGATCTATATATCTGTTTTGGTCCAGTACCAGGCTGTTTTGGTTACTGTAGCCAAAACAGCATGGAAAGCATTATTTCTGAAGTTATTATTTTGTTATTCTGTGTAATTTTATCCTATCTGTTAAGGATAAGCTCAGATGTCACTTCCCTAGAAGAAACCCCTTTCTAGAGTTTTTCAATAATTATCTCTAGCTCCTCCCATCTCCCATAGCTTATGCTTGTGCCTTTATTATAATACTTGCTAATCATTGCACATAATTATCTACTCCTCAACATACACTCACCAGTACATCAAGTTCCTTATGAGCAGAGATTCCTTCTTCCTCATTGTGTCTTTAGTACATACATGGGTATGATACATTAATCCAATAAGGACTATTATAAATGAATGAATATATGAGTTGATGACTCAAGAACGCCAGGTGCCGATGATATTTTCTAGAAAGCTTTTGGGGGAAGACACCAAAGTACATTCCTATTTTAACATGGAAGAAAATGAATTAAATAAAAAGATATAAGAATGATGAAAAGGGCTGCAGTCGTAGTATAGAAAGGACAGCATGCTACCATGAGCAAGACGGAAACTGTAGAAACTGATTTTTTTTTAAGTACATCAGGCTGCATTGATTGGAGAGGCAGCATGGCTGGCGGGGCTAAGAACATAAGCTCTAAAGGACTCAGATCCTTAGTTTTAGTTGTGAATCCGCTGTTTCCCAGTCAAGCTAAACTTTAACGTAAGTCTCGGTCTCTTCTATAAAGCCAACCTCCTAATGTTTAGGGCGTTATTAATAAGATAAATGTCACACAATGTGCTTGCCAAGGTGCCTGGCACATGCTAAGTGCTGGACTGTAGCTATTATTATATCTCTTACATATGCTTTTTACCTTCTATGTCTGCTCTTTTCAGTTTTCAAAGTAAACATGCTTGTCTGAGGCTTGAATAAATATTTGCATCCACAACCACTCAATTAAAAATGTGGTCTGAAATATTTCAAAATAATTGAAAGTTTTAATTCTGGTAACATCACAACATTATCACCTATGTATTACATTGGGAGAGATACCAGCTAGACCAAAACTCTAATGATCTCTGATGTTCTTTGCAACCTTAGGCACCTTGCTCTGTTTTTGTTATCTGGCAAATAGAAAGAAAAATTACAACTTGAATATAGATAGGTTTTTAGAAATAGCAAGTAGGAAAAATAATAATGAAGCATTTAATCTTTAAAGTGTCACAAGGTGAAATTGTATTTTATGTTCTTTTCTCAAAACAAAACAAAACAAAAAAACGCAAAACAAAATCAATAAACCCAGGGCATAATTCACTGAATTTAAACGTGGTCCGAAAATATGATTTGAGGCAAACTGCAAATTGCAGCATTAGCACTACCCATTTGTGAATATTGCCCAGGGCCATGGGTGAACAATTAATCCACTGACCTTTATCAAAAGGTGGCTACAAAAGCAAGCATGGGATCAATTACCACCTTCATTGTGGGCTAACTTGGTGACTCCAGACATGTTATCTAAGTCTTCCGATCCTCTGTGTCTTCTTCTGTAACTTGGAAATAATCAACCCTCTTCCTATTACCTCAGAAATCTTTCAAGGATTAGAATGAACATGGTACTAATAAACTTAAATGAACTATTGGCACTAAAAATAATAATAGAATTTCACTCACATGCCTTCTTGTAGATAAGATAATAATGGAAAGCCAAGAGGAAAACAATGAGATAAAGTCTTATGAATGAGTACTAGAACTTCTCTGAGAAGTCACAGTGGGAGAGACCACTTTGGAAGATGATAAAAATAAGCAAAGATCATCAGTTTAGCTATGTAGTGCTAGGCTCAATGACTAAATAGCAGATGTTCAGCAATGTTTATCAGATTATCCCAGAAGACAAGGAATGTCTCAATCTGCCAATCTAGCTACAAGGCTGTTGTCATTGGTAGAGATGGCATGTCATTCAAAAGAACGAGGTCTTGAAGGCTGGCATGCCTGGGTAGAAATCCTATTAGGGAATTGTCAGCTGTCTATTCTTGCTGAGTCTCAACATCTTTTAAAGTAAATTGAGGATTTTAATACCCACCTTATGGGAGGTTTGAGAATCGAAAGACATAATGCATGTGCAGGGTCTAACATATAGTAAGTTCACACTAAAGTAAGCGTAGCTTATTGTTAATTCTGTGGAACTGAATATTGTCTATGAGCCGTTTTCTCATTGCTCGCAGGAAGTTCTTTTTAGGAACCTGCACAGGGCAATTGGCTTCTTTACTAGTGCTTATCACCCTCTGCTGCCATCAGTCATGCATTTGTTTATTTTGCCACAAAAAGGGAGGAATATTAAGTCTCTAAAGAATAACCCTTCAAGGGCTAGGCATGGTAGCTGATGCCTGTAATCCCAGTATTTTGGGAAGCTGAGGTAGGGGAATTACTTGAGGTCAGGGATTCGAGGCCAGCCTGGTAAACATTGTGAAATCCTGTCTCCACTAAACATACAAAAATTATCTAGGTGTGGTGGTGCACACCTGTAATCCCAGCTACTCTGGAGGCTGAGGCAGGAGAGTTGCTTAAATCTGGGAGGTGGAGGTTGC
Organism: Cacajao melanocephalus; assembly: GCA_963573385.1. Taxonomy (NCBI): domain Eukaryota; kingdom Metazoa; phylum Chordata; class Mammalia; order Primates; family Pitheciidae; genus Cacajao; species Cacajao melanocephalus. Next base: position 155,752 of record CAUYLG010010934.1, on the reverse strand, counting down.
AGTGAGCCGAGATTGCACCACTCCAGCCTGGGTGACAGAGAAAGACTCTGTCAAAAAAAAAAAAAAAAAAAAAAGAAGAAGAAAGAAAGAAAAGAAAAAAAAGAATAACCCTTCAAGGTAAGTTTCTCAAATCTGTTGACCTAATAATCCCGATATCATAATTACCATTGTTTTGATCTTTCATCGCTTTTCAGCTACTTATTATTGTATAAAGTATAATGAAAATAATAGAAGAGAGCCTCACCTCTCTTTTTCTTTCAAACTAGCCGCTTTAAATCTGAAAACTTTGCTTTTATGTTCATAGCAGAGTACTTTGCCAGCTTACTTTAAGTGGAATGTATTTATGACAATAATAAAAATACCATTCAGAACACTGTCTTTTAACGTGGATGGTAGTGTTCTACTCACCTTATATATTCATAAGATTTGGCTCTTATGAAAATTACACTTATATTTTCGAATTGATATTTGTGTGAAAATAATCACACGTTAGAAAACCCCAACAATCAAGATATGACCTAAATCATTTTCAAGGTGTACTATTTTACATACCTGAAATCCTTGAATTAAAAAATGTAATTTTGATTTGTTATAAATTAAATTTGTGAGGATTCATACAGAAGGCTTAGTTTATATAAAGATATATGCTCAGAGGAAAACTAGACTTTCTTTTCCATTTTATATAGTGAACACTTGCTTTTGCGCTGCTAAGTACTCATCCCCCTATCTTATTCTAAAGCATCCTCATTGCCATTTGTCTTTTGAGTAGTCATTCTTTTTGTGCAGGATGGTTGTGGTATCCAAATGAGATGGTCTGTCATGGACCTGTGTTCTCAGTGTGGACATGTGGCCCATGGCAAACCAATTGGACTATGTCTCCTGTGATTTTGAAACATGAGTAGATTAATCCCAACATAGAAAAAAAAATCAATTGGAGCCAATTCATCTAAATGTTGGGGCCCAAGTTTAGTAAATCAGTGGCTCAATTGTGTCCCTAAGGATCAGGAATCTTTCCACTTTATTTCTACCATCATAGAGTGTAGACTTATAGTGTAGACTCATCTTCTATAGCAGCCTTCTCTGCAGAGTGGTGATTCAGTCAAGGCTCACCTGGACAGCTCACCTCTGCTGTGATGGTACCAGCTGAGCTTAGTCATGTGGTTAAATAAGTAAGAACACACCAACTATAATTATATTGCTCGATATTTTCAAATATTCTTACTTACTTCACAACTCTATAAAAGTATCCTAAATTCAATTTCTACTAATTTATAGTTATGCCTTTTGAAGCATTTGTGTGCCAGAGTATACTTACAGTAACTTTTTTCGTAGCGATTTTAAAGGAGAGAGAGAAAAAAATGTCTATTCAGCACTACTCATAATTCCTTTTGTCTTATTTTCAGTTTATCACTATACAGAATCCCCTCCAGCTAGAGCAGCTGTAGCTAAAACTGTCTGCTTGATGCTGCACTGGAGCTTCACTTTCTCACTCTCCTGTGCCCACTTAGGTCTAAGGATATGGGACTCACCATTAAATGTTTGCTGAATTAGTAATTGAGAATAGATTAAATGAGGAAATGAAATTATTACGATGAGAGCATGGGAGAGTAGTTACCATAAACAACAAGAATAAAATGGACATGACTACAGCAAAATAAAAGAAAATGTATAGCTGAGATTATAACAGTGAGGGATGGCAGAATATGAAGTGCATGTTAAAAATACAACTGTCTTGGGATTCATAAGATTTGGCTCTGAGAGTTGTGGGAATCTCTTGGGCACACATTCTTGACAGTAAACAATTGACAGTTTTTCATATTTTTTCTTTGTTATAAAATGTACTCAGTCAACACTGTCTCTGGGAATAATACTTAAGAAGAAATTGTCTCTGTTTTTGGTGTACAATCTAGTAAGAAGTCTATCAAATGTATAGGCTTTTACAATTAGAAAGACCCCAAACTGTTTTTAATCTAACTTGTTCATGTTATAAATAAAAGGATCAGAGTATAAAAAGGTTCAATTAGCCCATTATATATGTGCAATTTTTATGCTGATAGTTTGGGAGTATGTAGATAAGCGGTGATTTCTGAGATTTTAGTGTACCAGTCATCTGAGCAGTGTACACTGTACATAATATGTAGTCTTTTATTCTTCACCCCCACTTCCAACCTTCCTCATGAGTCTCCAAAGTCTATTATATAAATCTTACGCCTTTGCGTCTCATAGCTGGGCTTCCTCTTCTAAGTGAGAACAGATGGTATTCAGTTCTCCATTCCTGAGTTACTTCACTTAGAATAATGGCCACCTAAACCTCTGGTCCCAATTGCTTCACCCACATTGCTGCAAAAGACATTACTTCATTTCTTTTTTTATGGCTGAGTAACATTCCATGGTGTATATATACCACATTTTCTTTATCCGCTCATTGGTAGATGGGCACTTAGCTTAGTTTCATATCTTTGCAGTTGCAAATTGTGCTTCTATAAACATACATGTGCATGTGTCTTTTTCATATAATGACTCCTTTTCCTTTGCATAGATACCCAGTGGTGGAATTGCTGGATCAAATGGTAGTTCTACTTTTAGTTCTGTAAAGAATCTCCATACTGTTTTCCGTAGTGGTTGTACTAATTTACATTCCCTCCAGCAGTGTAAAAGTGTTCCATTTTTACCACATTCACTCCAACATCTATTATTTTATGACTTTTTAATTATGTTCGTTCTTTCAGAAGTAAGGTGGTATCTCATTGTGGTTTGAATTTCTCTGAAGATTAGTGATGTTGAGCATTTATTTCATGTTTGTTGGCTGTGTGTGTGTATGTATATCATTTGCAAATATTTTCTCCCACTCTGTTACACCACAGTAATTTTAATACCATTCATTAATCACTTGTGCTGTATTGCCTTAAGTCATTTACACACATTATACACACATTATCTTATTTAATACTTTCAACAACATTAAGAAATGAAAGTCCCAATTTATGGATCTGGCAACTGAAATTCAGCAAGGTTAAGTAACTTCTCCAGCGTCACACAGCCATGCTACTCATCAGCAATGGGGCCCAGCTCTGTTGACTCCCAGCCTAATGCTAACTCTACAGTACTGATAACCGGTGCCTGGACCTCTAAAAAAGCCTAATTTGGGAATCTGGACCTCAGTAACTGGGCTTTATGTTTACATTGTTTTGTATGGTTGCGTGGTTTTATTAACAGTATCATGTGCCATTAATTCAACAACTTTTAATATTGTGCTTACTGTTTACAAATGTGAACGCAAATGGAAAGGCAAAAAATTATGAAAATGCAGCTAATTAAATAGGTCATTTTAAGCTAGAACACGTAAGTGCATTGGAGTCAGCATGAAAAACTTCCAAAATTCCTAATATAGTATAACCAGGCTGGGAGAGGACAGGTGAGGGAGATTGAGATTACTCACTCTAATGACGCCAATTTCTATTTCTATGTCAATGATGTTGAAAGTTCAGAGTATTGAGTCATGGCTAGAATGTCGTATGAAGTCATTAGAGACTGACAGAGCTCCCCCAAAGTCTCTAAAACTGTATGGGAAAGAATGCCATTAATTGTCGTCTCACCCACTGGCTCTGTCAGTGCGGTGCAATGAGTTCAGCAGAAAGCACCTCACTGGCATTCCGTGTTCAAAGCTAGGACTAGTCGCTGATTAATTCATGCATGCATTCATTCACTCTCATCATGATTGAGATCATTTAATTGGCAACTTGCAATTGTGGCAGAAAATATGGGAAAAGTTCTGAGAGACAACTAGGGATCCCCTTTCCAAGAAGCAGAGTTAAAATGTGTTGGGAACATAATTGGAAAAGATTAGACTCACTTTAGCTTCTGTTCTTTCTGGAGGTTGAAGTTTCATTTCTCTGTAGTTTTATGAAATTAGTGTCCTAGCCAGAAATGTTTTATTTTTGTTTGGTGATCTCAGTTTCTGGCCTCTTTTCCAGGATGGCAGTTCCTAGTATCTTAATAACTACGGTGAAATGGCTACACTCTGCCTAATGGATATGAGCTTTAGAGAATAATATCATTTCTGAACACTTAACAGATTTCACAATTAAGAAGACACTGAAGTTCAAGGTCTTTTCAAAAAGATGTTTTCCTAATCATAACATTTTTGAGTTAGTAATCCAAGTAGTCTTTTTTTTTTCTGATTTAAGTCTCAGTCATTAATTTATTCTTATTTCTACATGATCTTGACATAATTCAAATATGTGAAATGCTATTGGACTACCATCCCTGAAAACTACTACGTATGTGTGTTTACAAATGTGTGTATAAAATAGTAAATACAGTATAGCATAATATGTATAATGCAGATTCAGAACGTGTCTAAATCCACTATATCCTATATATAGCAGAGCATCTATATTTATACTGACTATGATATATATTATATATTATAGTAGGTATAGATGTACATTAATATATAATCATTTTAAAATTGTTAGTAAAACATTGTTTAAGGAAGAAAAAAGTGACAGATTTTCAAGAATGAACTAGTACACATATAAACTGTGTTTTGGGCGTTGACTACGAGGATTAGCAATAGTGAAAGAGTTAATTATATTTCTTTTCTGTTTCAGAAACAGAGAGAATTGAAGCAATCTTTTCAAAGTTATACTCAGTGTTGTGCAGTACTTGGATAGCTACTGTAAGTATACTCTGATTTTATTTCTCACTCATCTCACAGGGACTGCAGAGGTGTGCCTATAGTCCATCAAGCAGCCTGATTGGTAAAGACACTCACTACAGGAAAAATTCTGTCTGCTGATCCTAAATTCACTACCGCTAAGACCCTGGTGGGTTCCAGATGGCTTCAATGGAGAGTCCTGTCATCAGGAATTCTCTTTCTATTGAAGAGACCTCTTCCAGTTTGTAGAGGATTCTAAATATCTAATTCAGACCAAATATCATTTCTGACTAGAATACTCTGAGACATCAGTTTGAACTTGAGCTAAAGTCTAGCTGTCCTCCACTGTGGACTTGACTCTGGCACTTCTGTTATGTCCAAGTATTCATCCAGCTTGGGCTTATTATCCATAAAAGGCTTTATATTAACCTTGATAACTCTTTTGGCATGCACCGCTTGAAGTGGTTGTGTGATTAACATGATAAATGGCTAATGCCTTTTACTTGGCACAGTGAATTTAAATTCTCTATTGTTGCTTGGTTACTTTTATTTAGTTTGTAGAATGGCGCCAGACACTCGGTATGCTTTTTAATAAATATGTGTTGATAGCTATCACTTTTAAGTGATGTTGGGCAGTCACTAGGCTTTTTGGTTAAATTGAACTTGAGTAATATTTAGCCAGGATCAGTTTTAGAATAATAATTGATATATGTGCCATAATATAATGGATATCTACGAGTTTTGCCAAAGTGAGAGGATAGAAAGATAGTGAATCAAAACCGTTTTATCATGATCAGTGAAGAATTTTATGAAAATAATAGTTTATTGGTGCAGCCTCTAGGGTCTGGCCTTATTTTACTCAACTCCATTTTAAACGCAATGTTTCTATCATTTCATTTCATTCATTTTATCCACAAATTCCGCTTTGAAATATAAATTGTTCAACTTGGTCTCCAAGACAGTCTCTCAATTGCTCTGCCCTTGACCCATTCTGAACTCTCCAACACACACACACACACACACACACACACACACACACACACACACACAATCATAGTTCCTCTATTCCATCATATTCTTTCTAAAGGCCTCATCAGTTTTCATAGTCAATCAATTTTTTTAATCATATACAGATGTGGAATCTGTCATCTATCAGTTACTGCTGAATAACAAACAACCTCAAAATCTCAGTGGCATATGATGATGAGCACTGGTTTTTCCCTACTAATGTATTAGGTGGACAGGGAAGCTGGGCTTCAGGCTGCAGTCACAGGAATGGGTCATTTCTATGTCTCTTACCTTGACTCTGGGACTGTCAGGATAATTGGAATATTCTTATGAAAATGGAAAAAGTACAAGAGAGCAAGAGCCACTGTGCAAGGTCATTTCAAGCCTCCACTTACATCACAACTAGAAACAACACATTGGCCAAAGCAAGTTACATAGATAAACCAAATTCAAAAGATGGGAGAGTACACTTGGCCTTTTATGGGCAGAACTGCAAAGCCATATGGTAAAGGGTTTAGATAAAGGGAGGCATAAAGGATTGTGTCCAATAACTCAATCTACCACAGTGATGAGATGACACATGTCCTTTTACATACCCAACATTTGCTGCCATCTCCTATCTACTAGGACTTAGAATTGCAGCTATAAATCAAAATGTGTCCAGGGAATGTGGCTAGAGCAGAAAGTTCCTCCTGGATGTGATTTATTTAGCATCATGTGGGAAGAATTGTGATTTGCTCTGCCTAAACTTATGATAAAAGGAGAGATTAATATTTCCCTTAATATTGAAGAAAATGAAGAACTAACATATCGATAACCTTCTGGGCAAAAAATGAGAGTTTCTGTATGTTGTCAACTAACACGACTGACCAAATGCCACGGATTTTCTATTTCCAACAAGACTGTAATTGTGAGATTGTATAGAAGAAATTGTTTTTACTTCATTTTGTATTATTTCCAAAATAACCCAGATTTATGTTATGAATAAAACATTAAAAATATTAAATGTACTTCACACATATTAGAACGGATAAATTTTTAAAATCCTAAAAATACCAAGCACTGTGAAGATGCAGAATGAACAGAGCTCTCATACATTGATGGTAGGGGTACAAAATGGTTCAACCACTTAGGAAACAGTCGCAGTGTTTTGTTTTGTTCTGTTTTGTTTTGGAGTTAGGGTCTCCCTCTGTCGTCCAGGCTAGAGTGCAGTGACACAATCACTGCTCACTGAAACCTCGACCTCCTTGGCTCAGGTGATCCTCCCACCTTAGCCTTCTGCCCAAGTAGCTGGGACTACAGGTGTGTACAGTCATGCCTGGCCAACTTGTGTGTGTGTGTGTGTGTGTGTGTGTGTGGACAAGATTTCACCATGTTGCCCAGGCTGTTCTTGAACTCCTGGGCCGAAACAATTCTCCTGCCTTAGCCTCGCAAAGTTTCTTACGAAGTGAAGCACAGATTCTAAGTAACGGCAATCCTATTCCTAGAAATCTTTTGCTATCTTTACCCAGGATGCAATGAAGTTTTTGTTTTGGTGACTTCCCTTTAGGGCTGCTATGTTTGTTTTGCAATATTCTAATTTGCTCTTTCAATTTCTTCCCAAATTACTAGGCATTCTGTTTACTCATGTCTTTTTATATTCTCCTCATTTTCCATAATTTCAAAGTTGCTGATTCTAAAAATGTTGATAAATCTCTTCTTTTAGAGCCAAACTATTATATATTCTACTCTCTCTGTTATGTCTAGTCATTATGCAAAATGCATGGTCTTGCTATTGTGGGTACTGCTTGACATCAACTAGACCAAAAGCCTGTGACCCTTGCCGACAGTCTTCTTAGGGCCTTTAATTCTTTTTGGACTGCTAGATATTTATTTTATGATCACTTATTTTAAAGATTGAATATAGAGATTTTTGTGGCAAACCTAAGCTACTGGTAGTCACTCTTTACTATCAAAACAAGTGCTCTTACATGTGCTCTTATAATACAATCATATGCTTGAGGAAACATCTTTAGTATTTCCTAATGATATAAATATGCTAAACAGTGAGTCATGTCTGAGATACAGAATTTCTTACAGTGAATGCATTTTACATGCCAGAAAACGTAATCAGCTATGATGTTATAGTTACAGAGGGTTTATGTTGTTCCAATTTGCTGAGTTTGTCATTCAGTGGCCACACAGCTGTCTGCAGTTAACCATGTCAGAGGCTATGTAGGAGGAGCCCAGGATTATTCATCTTCTCTCATTTTCTCTCTCTCCTCTCTTCCTCCTATTCTCACAACTTCCTTTTTACACTTTAACACGTCTTCATTATAGCCAAAGAAAAAGAAAAAGAAAAAGAAAAATAATTTCAATAACTTCAGTTAATAAAAAATATATCAAAACAATTAACATAAAACCTTATCAGAACATGCTCTATCCCCAGCTTCTTTTCCACCCCTATTTTTTACAATTGCCAAAAATCACAAATAAAAACGTAGTTTTTTTCCTGCATCTTCATCTGTCCATTCCCAGAAGAGCCACTTCTGAGTTTTACAGCCTCTAATACCTGAATGCTGCTGTCCAGAGTCCCTGATGAATTCCTCCTCCCAGAATTTAGGTACCTCTTCCTGGAAATCATGCTCATGTGACCTTCTGCAGTATTGACACTGTTGATCACCCATTCCCTTTTGACCTACTTTTTCTTGGCTTAATTTTAACCACCTCATTCTCCTTTCGTTACTAAACAGCCTTCTCTATGGTCTCTTTTTCTCCATCTGCCTTACAGGTGTAACTTTCTCAAGGTTAAATCCTTGGTTTTCTCACACATGCTCTCCTTGGTGATTTTACTGCCAAATATGCTTTCAACCTTCAGATAGTTCTAACTGTGCTCTCCCAGCCTGGCTCTTCTCCTGGGCACCACATCTGCATTTGCAACCTGTATCTGCATTTGCTAGATAGGGATGGTCCCCTTATACTTAACTTGGTATATTCGCAAGGAAAATGAACAGTGGGGAACTGTGCACAGAGCATGGCCTTTGGCCTCTGGCAAATCTGAAGGTTACAATTTTTCCTTGTCCACTTGTCTACTGCATGTTTATGGAAAACACACTCAAATAATATATGCAGCTATAATTTAGGGGAAAGTACCCTGCCTGACAGAGTTACAGTGAAGATTAAATACCTAACATACTACCTGAAATATGAGTGTCATGATATTTCAGGCAGTATGTTAGATAAAATAAATATCTAGCAGTCAAAAAAGAATTAAAGACCCCAAGAAGACTACCTGCAAGGGTCACAGGCTTTTGGTCTAGTTGATGACAAGCAGTGCACACAGTAACACCTGTGTGATATTCCATGTTATTGTCTCTTTTCAATGTTTTTTTCACTTGTGGTATCCCTCTGTCCTTAATTAGTATCATTACACTCCCATCATGAATTTGTTTCACTGTTTTTCTTCATATCCCCTGAGTGGCCGAGTCATCTTGATTTTTAGTTTTTCTTTGAATCCATATCTGTCTGCCTCTGTGCTGTCCCTTATTATCTATAACAGATGATTGCAAAACCTTCCAATTGTTTCTTCTGCTTTAAGTCTCTCATTTCTCCAAATCATCCATCATACTGCCATTTAAGTTACTTCCCTAAGGAACAACAACAATGCCTCTAGATTTTTTCTCAACTAGCTTCAGTGGCTCCTAACTGTGCAATTTAATGACCAAACTCTTAAGCCAGGGGCACCCAACCCCTGGGCCACAGATGGTGCCTCTCCATGGACTATTAGGAACCAGGCTGCACCGCAGGTGGTGAGTGGCAAGCAAGCCAACATGACTGCCTGAGTTTACCTCCTGTCAGATCAGCGGCTGCATTAAATTTTCATAGGAGGATGAACCCTATTGTGAACTACGCATGTGAGGGATCTAGGTTATGTGCTTCTTAGGAGAATCTAATGCCTGATGATCTGAGGTGGAATAGTTTCATCCCAAAACCAACACCCCACCTCAATCCCTGGAAAAATTGTTTTCCATGAAACTAGTCCCTGGTGCCAAAAAAGATTGGAGACCACTGTCTTAACCTACCATTCACCATCCTTCTCGGTCTGATTTGTAGTTCTCTTTTTAGTTTTACCTCCTACTATTTCTCCTTATAAAATCTCTGCTCTAGTCAGTTTGGGTAATTAACTGTTCTCCAAACATGCCATGAATGCTCAAGACATTTCTTCCCTTTTCAGTGTCTCTATTTCATTAACAAATTCAGCTAAACTCATCTGCTTCCTTCTCAGTGATCATGTAACATGTTGCTTGTACCTTTGCTAAATGTATTTTTTTCTTTCTTTCTTATATTGTTGTCAGGTATGTGGGTGTTTTTCTTCACCACAATTGAAGCTCACTGGAAGCAGAAATGACTATACAATAAAGCTAGTAAAATGGAAATAAAAATGGAAAACTAGGATTGAGAAAAATAAATATGGCAACATTATGGTCCAATACGATTGTGATCATCACCATTATTTCTTAGTAAACAAAATTCAATCATTTATTTATTCATTCATTTCACAAATATATTTTACAAATGTCTTCCTTCCTTAAATCCTGTACTATACTAGATCCTTAAGACACGAAAGTCAAGTTCATAGGGAGCTTAAGATGGCAAGTTACATACTTCAAATTTTTCAAGAGAAAGATACAGAGTATTCTTCAAAAAACAAAAATTTCTCTCACTACTAATGTTTTTAAAAAGTTTCTTATTTGGGACCTTATGAAGAATAAAGTGATGGGCAAGAGTCTCAACAATTATCTCACAAAAATGTAGATGCAAAGCTCCATCGACTATCAAAAAGCAGTTTACCTCAGTACATTAAAAGTAACACCCAACAGCAACGATGTCTTTGTTCATCAGCATCGTAATCAAATATAGACAAACTCATTGACAACAGCAGCTCTGACACATTAGTCAAGTTTTTCTATACATTTTCTTAATAATTAGTTATAAGGGATACTCAATTGTCAGCCCCTATCACTGGCATGTCCCAATTTATTGTGTGGATTGTGACTGTAACTCCTAATTAAAAATTCAAATGAGCAAATGCTATGAAATAAATCTGCACCAAGTTCTTGGAACAAAGAGTCTTATTCTTCCTTAAAGTCATAGGTAGTCATATAAATATATGTATGTTTTTAACTTAGGACATGACCATTTTTTTTTCTTGACTTTCGATGTCAATCTTTGGAATCAGAAGAGAGTAGCTGGTATGCTCTGCACGTCTGTCAAGATTCTGTTTTCCTTTTGGTTATTCTATCCATTTCCTTCTAAGCTCTTTCATTGTTCTGCCTTTCCTCACCTGATGTGTAATGTATAATAGGTTGCAAGCATCGGTTCCATTTCTTGACCAAAAAAAAGTGAAACAATAATACTAATATCCATCAACAGTCGTTAGCGCTTAGATAAACAAGTGACTTTATTCTTATAGTAAACTGTTTTTAGTTGTGAACATGCTGTCTATGCAATCTGCTGAATAAACATAGTTAAAGAATATAAATGGTTACTAAATGTTACTATTTTCAGTCTACTGATTTCACTTTAAAATTTTTTAATAAATTTAAATATTGTGGATAAAAATCCAGTTAGATGAGGATTTTTTGACTTGAGACTTGAATATGAACAAAGCATAAAATGCTTTTCCTGGATTATGAAATACTGAGACATTTAAAATCCATGGAGTTACTGCCTCAGCAACTGTTTAGTTTTGTGCACATAGCAGGGACTCAGTTGATGCTTAATATCTAAATAATAGAAGTTTTTTCTACTCTTCTTTTCCCTAGTCATCTTTATATTCTTGTTAAGTGACAGATATTGTAAACAGGTAGAGATAATTGGCATTGCCAATTAGATTAATGCTTATTATTCCTGTTGTTCATGCCATTCTGGAGCTCATACCTGCACTAAGACACCATTTATTGCTCTGTAGAGTACAGAATACTAAAGTCTTTTCTGAATGCTGTTAGTGTTATCACTGTCCTCAATAATGAGAACTATAAGCCTGATATTGGATTTCTTTTTTGTAGGGGGAGGGATTGGCTACTAATTAGATGAAAGACAGTATTAATAGCATTCTTTATTCCTTTACAACATTCTTATTTACATGTATAGTTGACACAAATTACTCAACAGATTAAAAACTTGGATGTAATTTTCCGAAGTCATGATGTCTGTACTAGACTGTCCATACCAAGTGTCAGAAAGCAAATAACTTGTAGAGAGACCCAGGCAAAGAAATAGGAGGGCACAGTGGGGATGAGAGTGCAAAGATCCCTTCACCTCATATGCTGGTGTCAAAAAAAGCCAGGTTTCAGCTCAATGGCATAAGAGTACTAAAAAGACATTCTGACATACACAAGCCAGACTCCACTGAGACAAACATTTCAGTTAAAACTTCATGAATCGGGCTATCTAAAGGAAGCTGATACATTATTACTTCCAGAGAACAATCTTTATAGGTCCTGTTCCCTAAGAGGCCTCTCTTCAAATTCAAATGAGTCACATGATACTAAAGAAAGTTCCCTAGATTTCAATCCCAACTCTACCAATCGTTGTTATTATTATCATTTTGGTTAATCATCAGCTGACTTTTTATCTCTGTAATTACTGGGGAACAGGTAGATGGTGACTAGAAAAGTCATTTAGCGGTGCTTTCTGAGCTTTTAAGTGCTATCAGTTATGATGTGATTTTCAACATGTAAGATCGTTTCGTTTTTCACAAAATGGGAATACTCTCAGCCCTTCCAGCTCAACTCAATAGGTTTCTTCCTGACCTTGTATGTCTCTTCCAACATCTCACCAATGGGACCTAGCTTTTTGCTCCAAATAGTCTTTAAGAGCAATGTTAGGTCAGGCCTTCTGCAACATGTTTGCTGAATTTAACCTCTTCTCTGTTGCCAGTTTGCCTTGGGAGTCATTTTTCCTCTTGCTCTCCTCTTTATTCCAACCATTCAGGGTCTGATTTTCGTGGGAAGCAAAGATTCCCTTTGCTCCACATGTTGAATCCCAGTCACTCCCAAAGTGGCCACAGCACCTAGAACATCAGCCTGAGACAATTCCCTGGGCACCTTGTTGGCTATAGAAGGCCGTTAGACATGTCAATTCCACAGATGTATTTGGAGAACCCAATGAGACAATGTGTTTACATATGCTTGTTAAATTCCATAACAATATTAGCGATAACCTTTCTGCCCAGATTCAGTGATGTACAATGATTTGTCTCCCTCATCTTCTCTCATTCAGACCTTTACTAGGTTTTTAACACACACACACACACACACACACATATACACACATATACATATGTCTGATCTATATAATTATTATATTGTATAATGTTTACATGGCATATCTTTTTTCATCATTTCAAGCTACCTATGCTGTTGAATTTGAAGTGACCGTCTCATAAACAGTGTATAGTTAGGTCATGTTTTTCAATCCACTTTGCAAATCTCTGTCTTTTTGTAGGTAAATTTAGATCATTTATACTTAAGGTAATTATTGATATCTTAGAGCTTAAGTCTGCCATTTAACTATGTGTTTTATGTTATTTCTCTCTAGTTTTTATTACTCTGTTTTCCTTTTCTTATCTTCCTTAGAGTTATTAAGAACTTATTTAGAATTTCATCTTGATTAATTTATATTTTGAGTGGGTCTGTGACACTTTTATAGTGGTCGTACTAGTTATAACAACATACATATATGGCATCACATTCTACTGGTAATCAACATTTTTTTCACTTTGTATAAAGAGTGGAAATCTAACTTTCTTTTAGGTTCCTTTGCTGTGCTTACATTTAAATACCATTTTATTGAGTATCAGATGGTGTGATTACCTTTGATTTAATGAGGTAATCAATTAATAAAACGCATGACAGAAATGATAGTCTACTGTACGAACCCAATTGTGCTCCTTCTTTCTTCCTTATGCTTCCAGATTCTTTACTTTTAAAGCTTTCTGAAGACAATCCTTGGCCAGGTTTTGAGGATAGATTTGACAAGTTATTTTAGTTATTCTTTATCAGAGAATGCCTTTATTTTCCCTTTATTCCTTAGGAATAGTTTTGCTACATAAAGAGTTCACAGTTGACAGTTCTTATCTCAGCACTTGAAAAATGTGTCACTTCCATCTGGCCTTAATGGTTTCAGAAGAGAAATCTGCTATCACTTAAATTAATGTTATCCTTTGAGTAATGAGTCATTTCTTCTTGGCTGCATTCATGATTTTTCTTTGTCTTTTAAAAGTTTAATTATAATGTGTCTCAGCATGAATATTTTGGACTTATTCTTTCCCAGATTTGCTCATCTTGAATCTGGAGGCTGTGCCTTTTGCCAATTTGGAAAGTTTGGAGCTATTACTTCTTAAAATACTCTTTCAGCCTGACACGCTCCGTTTTTCCTTTTTTTCTGAGCTATTTTATTAGTCCGTTTTTATGCTGCTGACAAAGACATACCTGAGACTAGGAAGAAAAGGAGTTTTAATTTGACTTACAGTTCCACATGGCTGGGGAGTTCTCTTAATCATGGCAGAGGGGGAAAGGTACTTCTTGCATGGTGGCAGCAAGAGAAAAATGAGGAAGAGGTAAAAGCAGAAACCCCTGATGAACCCATCAGATCTCATAAGACTTATTCACTATCATGAGAATAGCATGGGAAAGACTGGCCCCCATGATTCAATTACCTCCCCTTGGATCACTCCCACAACATGTGGAATTCTGGGAGATACAATTCAAGCTGAGATCTGGATAGGGTCACAGCCAAACCATATCAAATGCTAATGATATGAATGTTAGATCTTTTGCTATTGTTCAATAGAGCTCTGAGACTCTGTTCAACTTGAGGGGTAAAAGGCTTTATTTCTGTTTTTCAGATTGGTTAAATTTTATTGATTTGACCTCAAGTTCAAGTTCAATTGATTCTATCCTCTGTCATTTCCACTGTACTATTAAGCCCATTCAGTGAGGTTTTTTTCTTTATTTTAATCATTATGTCTTTTGTTCAACAATTTTTATTTAGGTCTTTCTCATAACATTTCTTTGTTGGGATTTTCTATCTTCTTGCTTCAAGAGAATTTATAAATTTGTGTTGAAGCATTTTTACGTTTGCTTTAAAATTCTCATTAGATAATTCCAATACATGATTTATCTTGGCATGAGTTTATTGTATTTCTCATTCAAGTTTGATTTTCCCAATTCTTGATTATGATGAGTATTGTATCTTGCTCATTTTGTCTATTACATTAGGAGGCTCTGAGCCTGATTTAAATCTCTTATTTTAACAAGCAGTCACCCTGTTTAGATGTAGTATGTGGGTCTAGAGTTACTTTTAAAGGTTCAGAACCTTTGTGATGTGATTTTGGTCTGTTTGGATTATCAGTTGTTGCTGGTATTCAAGCTTTCTCAGATCAAGTGAGGCAAAGCCTGGGGCATGAGCTACAAATTCCACTAGTCCTTGTTAGTACTGCCTGAGGGAACGAAAAGGGTTTCCCTGGGCCAGGCAGCCTGATATCTTTCAGCAAGAAAGAGGAATCTTTGGCCTGGCCCATGAACACCAGGAAGCTTCCCTGGTCTGATCCATTGTTGGAGTGAAATCTGTCCTGCCACTGTTGCCTGTCCCCACCCCCATATCTTCCACAGGGGAGAGGAGAAAACGATTTCCCTTGCTGTTCACTGTTAATGGGGGCTCTGAAAATCATCCATTCTGGTGGTATAGGGCTCCCCTACTGTTGTAGGAGGGACTCCCATTCAACCTGAGGTATAATGAGTCTACTTGGGCTGCCTTCTGTTGCCAGGTTGTAGTGGGAAGTGCCAAGCCAGGTCACCTTTTTCTGATAGGTGTTCTTTCAGTCTTGTGGTCCCAAAGCATTCTTTCTCTCTCCACCCTTCACAGTTCTCCTTTGGTTTTCTGCTACACTATTTCCAGTGTTTATAGTTGAACTTACCAAAAATGTGCAGGAAGAAATGAGCCTTTGCCATCTCATTATATCATACTAATCAAATAAGGTTTTGAAAAGAATCTCTTCACAATTCAGTTTTTCACTAAAGACTCATGTATTGTTCACTCATAGTATGCAGAGTTCTGCACTAGGTTTAGGAAAGAGGGTGGCTTTCTGCACTGCTATTGGGCAATAGTTCCTACCCCTGGATTTTTTGCAGTCTTATTAATGAGGGCTATGATACCAAGAAACAAGGACAGAAAAGTAAAGGAAACAAGTAAAATATAATAATGGCAAATAACTATATATGTACAAAATGATATTGCACATGATAAACTTTGTATGTAAGGGATGAAATATTGATCAAAGACAAAAAGGAAATGAGTACACTGAGAAAATTTAAGGAAGTTTTGCCACAATATTAAAATTGGGAGGAGAAAGGCATTTATTGAGACATCTCCTTTTAAGTTTACATCTCATTTTGTAGCTCCTGCCCCAGGCTTTGCCTCACTTGATCTGAGAAAGCTTGAGTACCCATCATACCTTCTGTCCTGGGAAAAGACTTCTCTGGCGAGATTTGTGTCCCCTGTTCATCACATCCTTTATCTGCCACTTTCATTTATTGTTGTGCTTCTATGCACCCTTCCTTTATTGTCTATACTGTGTGCCCCTGACGGCACAAAAATCATCTGATGTTTGGTGTTTTGATTTATGGACTATTAGTGAAATTCAGCAGTGATTGCAGTTTCATATTTAAGCACTTTAAGCATCCAAGGAACAAAAGCATAACATAATTACCAGGTTTCCATAAGACCTGGAACCACAATTGCAAAATTATCATATAGCTTTACCTGGTTCTCCTAATTTTGTTTCTTTTCAGAGAAATTTATTCCTTGCTGTAATTTTCCTAAATATAATATCTAATATTTCTCTCTTACCAGTCTTGTTCATATAGAGATCTATATGATATAGATATAGACATAGAGATCTAGACATATCATCTTGGACATTTCACTAACAGAATCAGTATTTTTTATGGCGGAATTGCTATGGGTAAAGCGTTGTGTTAAGTGGTGGATATAATTTATACATGGATTCTGCCCTCATTTGTCTATTGTCTAATAATGTTAGTCAGAATATTTACATAAGTGCCTTTGTTTTAGGTATCCAAAGAGGATTTACACAAAAGAGTATTCAGAGGAGAGATATGACTCCTTTGGACTAGTTAGAGAAGGGAATAACCCAAAGCAGGACTGGCATTTAAAATATGCCTTTTCATATGGCTTTGATTTTGAGAATGAAGATTAAGGGATAGAACATCCTGGGTAAACAAAACAGTACTTATAAGGATAGATGGATTTACAATGGAGTTTGCAGAGAGAACAATAAATAGCTAGATTATGAGTTGGAAATGCTTTTAGTTGTGAGTACCAGGAAACCCCACTAAACAGTGGCTTACACATAGAATATTTATAGCATATTTACAGGAAGCCTGAATGTAGAGTGGCTCAGGATTAGTTCCCTGGCTCAGGCATGTCATCAAGAACCGAGACTGTTTCCATTTTTCCACTTTTGCATCCTTATCATGCTGGCTTTTTATTCTTGAACTTTCCCTTGTATCTCATTCTTTCTAGAACTGAAATGCATATTCATTTATGGACCATGGAGATAAATGCAAATTTGCCATCATTTCAATAATAACCAACTATTTAAATGTAGAATATAATAGCTCAACCACACTTTAAGCCACTTTGGATGGTATACTCATTTCCTGATTGTTAGTGGAACAAATCACCACAAAACTAGTGGCTTAAGATGCACAAACTCACCAGCTTACAGCTCTGGAGATCAGGAGTCCAAAATGGTTCTCACTGAGCTAAAATCAAGGTGTCGGTAGGACTGTGTTCTTTCTGGAAGCTCTATGGATAATTCGATTTCTTGCCTTTTGCAAATTTTAGAGACTGTTCACATTCCTTGGCTTGTAGCCCCTTCTTTCATTTTCAACGCCAGCAACTGTGAGTGGAGTCCTCACATCACATCACTCTGACATCCTCTTTCCCCTCCCTCTTCCACTTCAAAGACCCTTTGGATTACACTGGACCCATCCAGAATATCAAAGATAATATTCCTATTTTATGGTCAGCTGATTAGCAACCTTAATTCCCCTTTGTCATGTAACATATTTACAGGTTCTGTGGGTTAAGACTTCAACATCTTTGGGTAGCCATTATTCATCTACTACAAAAAAATAAAATATTCATGATTTACCCAAAGTAAAAATAACAAAGTTTATATGGCAGAAACAATTCTAAAAATTATGCTATGGATGAGCTTTGTCTGCTCTTCTTTGAGACTTCTTTTCTTTCAATTACCCAGCCTTGCCCCTACCCTAAGTGGGCTTTTTGTTAAGCCATTCTCTTTTTTCCCAATTATTCCCCTGCACAAACTTACTTGCAAGAAAGGATCCAATAAATTCAGTCCTCTAGTAAGGGGGTATGTTGCTGGTAGTTTAATTTATTATAGATATTCCCCTTCTAGGTTTTATAGTTTAATAGGTGTTAACATGTCTAATTTTGGAGACGAATGTAAAGATCAGAGAAGCATTGTGCTGATGGAGGTGCCTTTCAGAGCTCTGAGATTCAGCTATATAGAAAGCCAGCCATGTAAATGAGATCAATAGGGTTGTGCTTTTGTTAAAGTTCCATAAGGAAAGAGAAATTTAAAATCTGGACATCTGTAACAGCCTAGTAAATGATTGCCCTAAGCACTTACCTTAATCTAATGCTGCAACCTCTGGAAAGCACAGAAAGTAAAATAAATTACAACTAAATCCTTTAACCATGCATTGTCCATAAAGCCAAGGCTCTTCAGATAGGCCTTTTAAAATTTGGTCACCCAAAGGGAAGATACAAATTATTATATCGAGAATGAGAATTGAGGATTTGGCAAGATGGCCAAATAGGAACAGCTCTGATCTGCAGCTCCCAGCGAGACCAATGCGGAAGGCAGATGATTTCTGCACTTCCACTTGAGGTACCCAGTTCATCTCACTTAGGACTGGTTAGACAGTCGATGCAGCCCACAGAGGGTGAACAGAAGCAGAGTAGGGCACTGCCTCAGCCAGAAGTGCAAGGAACTGGGGACCTCTGTCCACCAGCCAAGGGAAGCCATGAGGAGCTATGCTGTGAGGGACAGTGCTATCTGGCCCAGATAGTATGCTTTTCTCATGGTTTTTGCAACCTGTAGACCAGGAGATCCCCTCGTGTGGCTACACTACCAAGGCCCTGGGTTTCAAGTACAAAACTGGGAGGCTGTTTGGGCAGATACCGAGCTAGCAGCAAAAGTTTGTTTTGTTTTTTTTTCTCTCAGACCCCAGTGGCACCTGGAACCCCAATGCGACAGAACTGTTCACTCCCCTCGAAAGAGGGCTGAAGCCAGGGAGCCAAGTGGTCTCACTAAGCAGGTCCCACACCCATGGAGCCCAGCAAGCCAAGAACCACTGGCTTGAAATTCCTGCTTCTAGCACAGCAGTCTGAAGTTGACCTGGGATGATTGAGCTTGGTTCAGGGAGGGGTATCAGCCATTGCTGAGGCTTGAGTAGGTGGTTTTCCCCAGACAGCACTAAGGATGCTAGGAGGTCTGGATTGGGCATGGCAAAGTGGCTGTGGCCAGATAGCTTTTCTAGATTCCTCCTCTCTGACCAGGGCATCTCCGAAAAAAAAGCAGCAGCCCAAGTCAGGGGCTTACAGATAAAACACCCATCTCCCTCCATCTCCCTGGGACAGAGCACCTGGAGGAAGGGGTGGAAATGTGACACATATACATCATGGAATATTATGCAGCCATAAAAAAGAATAGGTTTCTGTCCTTTTCAGGGACATGGATGAAACTGAAAACCATCATTCTCAGCAAGCTAACACAGGAACGGAAAACCAAATGCCACATGTTCTTACTCATAGGTGGGAGTTGAAAAAATGAGAACACATGGACGCAGAGAGGGGAATATCACACATAGGGATCTATCAGCTGGTGGAGGGGATGGGGAGGGAGAGCATTAGCACAAATACCTAATGCATGCAGGGCTTAAAACCCAGATAATAGGTTGATGGGTGCAGCAAACCACCATGGCACATGTATGCCTATGTAACAAACCTGCACATTCTGCACATGTATCCCAGAATTTAAAGTAAACTTTTTTTAAAAAAAGAGTGAAAGAGCAAACATCACTGCAGATTCTAAACATTGAAAGGATAATAAAGACTTATTGTGAACAACTTTATTCCATTAAGTTCAACAGCTTAAATAAGACAGGCAAATTCTAGATACAAAATTTTCAAACTCTTTAATGAGGAAATAAAGAAATATGAATAGCTAAATATCTATTAAATAATTAAATTCATAATAATAAACATTCTCATTATGAAATTTTCAGGACCAGAGGGATTTCTTATTGAATATTCCTGGAAAGAAATAAATAATACCAATTCTTCACAATGTATTTTAAGAAAATTAAAAGACATTTTTTTCTACTTATTTTAAGAGTTCAGATTACTGTGATATGAACACATTGAGAGAGACATTCCAAGAAAAAAAATTATAGATAGTATTTTTCAAGGTCATAGATACAAAAATTCTTAAGAAAGTGTTAGCAAATTACATCTACTTATCATTATGTATGTTAATAATTCATGACTTTTTCAACAAATGGTACTAGGATAACTGGATATCCACGTGCAAAAGAATAAAGTTGGACCCTTATCATATGCCATATATAAAACTCAGGTAAAAATTGAATGAAGACTTAAATGTAAGAAATAAAACTCTTAGAAGAAAACATCAGATTAAATTTGCGTGACCTCAGATTTGGAAATAAATTTTTAGACATGACACCAGTGCATGAACAACAACAATGACAAAAAGGATAAATGACTTCATCAAAATTTAAACTTTTTTTTCTTCAAGTGATACTATCAAAAACTTGAAAACACAACCAACAATATAGGAAACAATATTTATAATTCATATATCTGATGAGGGACTTATACCTAGAATATGTAAAAAATTCTTACAAAAGCAAATGCAAATCAAGACACTAATGAGAGATCACTTCACAAGCATTAGGATAACTGCAATCTAAAAGACATGATATTTCTGGTTCTAGATCCTTGAGGAATTGCCACCTGTCTTCCACAATGATTGAACTAATTTACACTCCCACCAACAGTGTAAAAGCATTCCTGTTTCTCCACATCCTACCCAGCATCTGTTGTTTTCTGACTTTTTAATAATCTCCATTCTAACCGGCGTGAGATGGTATCAAAACTCAGATGGTTTTGATTAGCATTTCTCTAATGACAGTGATGAGAAGCTTTTTTTCATATGTTTGTTGACTGCATAAATGTCTTTTTCTGAGAAGTGTCTGTTCATATCCTTTGCCCACTTTTTGGTGGTGGTGTTTGTTATTTTTCTTGTAAATTTGTTTAAGTTCTTTGTAGATGCTAGATATTAGCCCTTTGTCAGATGGATAGATTGCAAAAATTTTCTTCCATTCTGTAGGTTGCCTGTTCACTCTGTTAATAGATTTTTTTTCTTTTTTTCTTTTCTTTTTTTTTTGCTGTACAGAAGCTCTTTAGTTTAATTAGATCCCATTTGTCAATGTTGGCTTTTATTGCCGTTGCTTTTGGTGTTTTAGTCATGAAGTTTTTGCCCATGTCTATGTCCTGAATGGTATTGCGTAGGTTTTCTTCTAGGGTTATTAGGGTTTTTAGGTTTTACATTTAAGTCTTTAATCCATCTTGAGTTAATATTTGTATAGGTGTAAGGATGGGGTCCAGTTTCAGCTTTCTGCATATGGCTAGCCAGTTTCCCCAACATCATTTATTACATAGGAAATCCTTTCTCCATTGCTTGTTTTTGTCAGGGTTGTTCAAGATCAGATTGTTGTAAATATGTAGTGTTATTTCTGAGGCCTCCCTTCTGTTCCACTGGTCTATATATCTGTTTTGGTACCAGTACCATGCTGTTTTGGTTACTGTCATCTTGTAGTATAGTTTGAAGTCAGGTAGCGTGATGCCTCCAGCTTTGTTCTTTTTGCTTAGGATTGTCTTGGCTATACAGGCTTTTGGTTCCATATGAAATTTAAGTTATTTTATTCTGATTCTTTGAAGAAAGTCAATGGTAGCTTGATAGGGATAGCCTTGAATCTATAAATTATTTTGGGCAGTATGGTCATTTCCACAATATTGATTCTTCCTATCCATGAGCATGGAATTATTTTTTCATTTGTTTGTGTCCTCTCTTATTTTCTTGAGCAGTGGTTTGTAGTTTTCCTTGAAGATGTCCCTTACGTCCTTTGTAAGTTGTATTCCTAAGTATTTTATTCTCTGTAGCAATTGTGAATGGGATTTGGCTCTCTGTCTATTATTGGTGTATAGGAATACTTGTGATTTTTGCACATTGATTTTGTATACTGAGACTTTGCTGAAGTTGCTTATCAGCTTAAGAAGATTTGGAGCTGAGACAATGGGGTTTTCTAAATATATAATCATTCATCTGCAAACAGAGAAAATTTGACTTCCTCTCTTTCTATTGGAATATCCTTAATTTTTTTCTCTTCCCTGATTGCCCTGACCAGAATTTGCAATACTATGTTGAATAGGAGTGGTGAGAGAGGGCATCCTTGTCTTATGCTGATTTTCAAAGGGAATGCTTCCAGCTTTTATCCATTCAGTATGATATTGGCTGTGGTGTTGTCATAAATAGTTCTTATTGTTTTGAGTTCTTATCAATACCTAATTTATTTAGAGTTTTTAGCATGAAAGGGTGTTGAATTTTACCAAAGATCTTTTCGGTATCTATTGAGATAATCATGTGGGTTTTGTCATTGTTTCTATTTATGTGATGGATTATGTTTATTGATTTGCATATGTTGAACCAGCTTTGCATCCCAGGGATGAAGCTGACTTGATCATCATCGATAAGATTTTTGATGTGCTGCTGGATTTGGTTACCATATTTTATTGAGGATTTTTGCATCAATGTTTATTAGGGATATTGGTCTAAAATTTTCTTTTTTTGTTGTCTCTGTCAGGTTTTGGTAACAGGATTATGCTGGCCTCATAAAATGAGTTAGGATGAGGTATCTCTTTTTCTAGTGTTTGGAATAGTTTCAGAAGGAATGGTACCAGCTCCTCTTTGTACCTCTGTTAGAATTCAGCTGTGAATCTATCTGTTCCTGGAATACCATTATCGGATATATACCCAAAGGATTATAAATCATTCTGTTATAAAGACACATGCACATGTATGTTTATTGCAGCACTGTTCACAATAGCAAAGACTTGGAACCAACCCCAATGCCCATCAGTGAAAGACTGGATAAATAAAATATATACACCATGGAATACTATGCAGCCATAAAAAATGGTCAGTTCATGTTATTTGCAGGGATATGTATGAAGCTGGAAACCATCATTCTCAGCACACTAACACAGGAACAGAAAACCAAGTACCACATGTTCTCACACACAAGTGGAACTTTAACAATGAGAACACATGGACACAGGAAGGGGATCATCACACACAGGGGTATTTTGGGGATGGGTGGCTAGGGACTGGTTAGCACTAAGAGAAATGCCCAATGTAGGTGATGAGCTGATGGGTGAAGCAAACACCATGGCACATGTATACCTATGTAACAAATGTGCACATTCTGCACATGTACCCTAGAACTTAAATTATAATTTTAAAAAGATAGACGATTATAAATGTTGAAAATATGGAAATCAGAAGTGTTGTACTTTGTGGGCCTAAATGTAAAATGATGCACACACTTAAAAAAATAATCTGATAATTTCTCACATGGTAAACATAGAATTACCCTATTATCCAGCAATCCCACTCCAATGTATATATTCAAGAGAAAAGTAACATATGTCTACACAACCCCTTGTACACAACTATTTATAACCACATTATTCATAATAGCCAAAGGGTGGAAACAATCCAAATTTCTACCAACTGATTAATTGATAAATAAAATGTGGCATATCTATACAATGAAGGGAATTTGCTATAACATAGATGAACCCTGGAAACATCATGCCAAGTGGAAGGAGCCACTAACAAAGGACCACATATTATTATGGTTTACTGTATGACATATTTAGAATAGGCAAATCAATAGCAGAAAATAAGCGAATGATTGTTTCTGTCTGGAGAGGTTGGGAGAAGAGAGATAATAGCTGAAGAGGACAGGCTTGCTTTTTGAGGTGGTAAAAATGTTGCAAAACTGACTGTGGTGATGGCTGCACAACCCAGTGAGTATACTAAAAATCACTGAACTGTACACCTTACGTAAATTTTATGGCACATGAAGTTTATCTTACTAAAGCTGTCATAGAATCATAATAATTTTCCTAATGACTGAAAATACTGAGCAAATTTTTATTCACTTATTTGCCATTTCTGCATCATTTTTGGTAAAGTGTCTGTCCAAATCATTAACCTAATTTTTTTAACTGTGTGTTTTGTCTTCTATTATTGATTTGCAAGAGTTTTATGTTATTTGCTTATTGTAGATACAAGTTTATTATCACCTATACTCTTTTGCAAATATTTTCTCCTGGATTTTCTTTTCCTTTTATTAAGAGTGTATTTTAATGAGAAAAAGCTTTAAATTATGATTAACAGTGTTTTAATGAGAAAAAGATTTAAATTATGAAATACAATTTATCACATAAGACTTCTTGGCCTGTATAATTGCATAGGCCAATTCTCATAATCAAACTTCTCTTGTATATCTATATATATTCTATTGGTTCTGTTTCTCTTGAAAATCCTAAGACATGTATAAACATATGCATATATGTACATACATACATTTTATCCTATTTGTGTGTGCACATATATATCCACACACATATAGGCTTAAAGACTTTGAGGTTACAAACTTACAGATTTTTAAAAAGTCTTTAAGCCTATACATATGTGTTTATATAGGTATGCACATATGTTTATACATGTATTGGTACACAAATACTATATTTGTATAAATGTGTGTACATATATAGTTTCTTCTATCCTTGGTGTACATGTATATATGCAGAGAAGAGAGAAAACGTTGAAACAAAATACTAGCAATTGTTGAATTTCCTAAATTGATTAATTATTTTCAGTTGACAAAAATTGTGTGTATTTATTGCGTACAGCATATTTTGAAATACGTATAGATCACAGAACGGCTAAATCAAGCTAATCAACATACATACCACCTCACATGGTTACTGTTTTTTGAGGGGACAATACTTAAAATTTACTTCTTAAGAGATTTTCAAGAATACAATATGTTGTTATTAACTATAGTCAACATGTTGTACAATAAATCTCTCGATCTTATTTCTCTTATCTAGCTGAAATTTCATCTCCCCAGCTTCCCTACCCCAAACCCCTAGTCACCATCTTTCTACTGTCTGCTTCTATGAGATCGACTTTTGTAGAGTCTACAGTTAAGTGAGATTTTAGTGTGCCTAGCATAGTTCATTAACATGGTGTCTTCCATCTTGTCTCAAATGACAAGATTTCCTTTTTGTAAAGGCTGAGTAGTAGTCCTCTGTGTATATATAACAAATCTTCTTTATTCTTTCATCCACTGATGAACATTTAGGTTGATTCTGTATTTTGGCTACTGCAAAAAGTGCTGCAATGAACACGGGAGAGCAGATACCTCTCCGACATACTAATTTCATTTTCTTTACAGATACGCTCAGAAGTGAGATTTCTGGATCATATGATAGTTCTGTTTTTAGTATTTGAGGAAACTCCATACTGTTTTCCATAATGACTGTGCTAGTCTACCTTCCCACCAATAGTGTGCAAGGGTTCCCTTTTCTCTA
Organism: Cacajao melanocephalus; assembly: GCA_963573385.1. NCBI lineage: Eukaryota > Metazoa > Chordata > Mammalia > Primates > Pitheciidae > Cacajao > Cacajao melanocephalus. Next base: position 130,236 of record CAUYLG010010934.1, on the reverse strand, counting down.
CAATTGCTGAATTTGATTAAAAAATATGAGAGCTCTTTGCACTATCTTCCATTTTTTTGAACACTTAAAATCTTATCAAAAATGTTTTAAATCTGATGTAGATCCTAGACTTACATAGGAAGCAAATGTCAATTATCCTAAGAATGGAGAAAACAAATTCACATACTGAAATCTGTTCAGTAAGAAATAATTAACTGTGTCATACACGTTTTTCTTAGTCTACTCAGGCTGCTATAACAAAATACCTGACACCAGGTAATTTATAAAGAACAGAAATATATCTCTCACAGTTCTGGAGGCTAGGGATTCATGAACAAGGCACTGGTGAGTTTGGTTGTCTGGCGCAGACTGTTCTCTGCTTCGCAGATGGTGCCTTGTTGTGCCATCCTCTGAAGGGAGGAACACTGTGTCCTCACGTAGTGAAAGGCAAAAGGTTAAGAGCATCAAACAAACACCATGTGAAACTGTTTTCATAAAGACCTTCATCCCACTCTTGAGGGAAGAACCTTATGACATAATCACCTCCTGTAGACCCCAACTCTTAATACTATCACATTGGCCATTATGTTTCAACACTTGAATTTTAGAGGGCACACATTCAAACCATATCAATGTTGCAACAGGATAACCCCCCCAAATGTTATGTTGTATGAAACAAACAGATAAAAAATTCCTACTGTATGATTCCATTTATGTAAAACTCAAGAACAGGTAAAACGAATTAACTTACAATGATGAAAATTAGAAGTTTTTGCCTAAAGGGAATAGGGGTTTATGGGGAGAGAGCATAAAGGAACATTCTTAGGTGATGAAAATATTCCATCCTCACGAGAATAGTGGTTACCCTACTGTATAAAAACATGAAATTGTATACTAAAAATCTGAACATTTCGTTACACATAAATGTAATTTTTTTGAAAAATGACTATAAAAAGTTCACAATTAAAAGCAGAAAGAGAAAATTAAACATTGAACAGTTTTAACCATGCTTTTGAGTTGTTCATGAAACTTCACCTATATGATCTCAGGTAATGTTTAATTCGGATTATTAGCTTATTCTCTGCTCTAATCCATGAGTTATCACTTTAAATAAATTATTTTTAGTAGCACTAGCTACTAATATTAATAGCACAAGCTACTACTATATTCATAGGCAGACTAATTTTAAAAATTACCTTTTAACTTTTCCAGCTATCAGGAACTGATAATCTCAATGCTTACTAGCTTTGGAATTTGGAAACAGCCTAACATGCTTGGACCACAGCTCTCCTGAGATTTAAGTAGGTCACCTCTAAGATTCGTTACAATTTCCAATTCTAATATTTAAGTTCAACCACCAAGTATGATGTGGAAAGTGTTCCTCTTAGAGTCTCAGTCATAATACTTCACGTAGACCATCATTCTTGAATAGGTCATATATACACTATGATTTTTGGATGAAAAAAATAAGTTGAAGACATTTCATCCCTTGAAGAAGTTCCAATACCCATGTAGTTAAAGCTGCTGCAGTGTTAACACGTTACAGACAGATAAAGTAAAATATTGCTAGCCTTACAAAATGTCTATGAAGAGACAAAGAGGTAAGCTGACTTGCTAAAGTTCTTTAGATGATTCACTTACAGAACTGAGAGGAGAAATTTTGTATCTTCTGTTTGACCCCCTCTAGTGATGCAGTGTCTTCTCAGAAGGGTCAGATTCAATGTTTGGATTCTTGGAAAGGTGCCATCATGAAAAACAAGACAAAACAAAAATTTTCACATCACCGAGGAGCCACTTGTCACTCCACATTTTATTTTCTCTGCAGATTAGAATCTATAAGAACACACTTATTATTCATTGATGTCACCCCAGAGAGAGCCATCTAGCATGTGCCTGCTGTCATGAAACACATGTCAAGGAGATGTCCAAGGAGACAAACAGAAATCTTTTGCACTTGGAAGACGAATGTCTTCATGGAGGGCATGGAAAACTCCACATTGTCGTATCTCTGACTGAGCAGCTTCCACCTGCCTGTGTGGGATTCTGATGATGGGCCTATTTTCAGGTCTAACCCATGATCTGCAACTTAAAAAAATGTTTCAAGATTATTCTATATTTCATATTTTCATTTCCAGACAAATGTTTCCAAAATTACTGTCTAAGCTTTCAATTAGTCAGAAACTTGATATGAATTTAGCCTTTGAATCTCAAGTCACAAGCTACAGACCTGTTCTTTTATGTCATAATTAGCATAGCTCTCTGCAGACAGACCTGCTTCTGGAAACTTTCCCAGACTAGCTATATATCCTGAGGAATTCCAAAATTCCCTTTTCAGTATTCTTTTATTCACACTGCATCTCCTGGTGTAATATTTTCAAATCTGGAACAAAACATAAAGGAGAAACCTTGAAGACATTATGCTGAGTGAAATAAGACAGACAAAAAGGAACAAATAGTATGTGATTCTATTTAGATTAAGTACCTGGAATAGTGAAATCCATAGAAACAAAAAGTAGAATAGCAGTTATGAGAAACTAGGAAAGAGGGAATGAGGAGTTATTGTTTAACAGGTACAGATTTTCAGTTTGGAATGATGGAAAAGTTCCAAATCTGGATTGTGGAGAAGGTTACACAGCAATGTGAATGTACTTAATGCCACTGAACTGTAAATTTAAAAATGATTAGAATAATAAATTTCATGTTATGTACATTTTATCACAATAAAAAAGAAAGAAAATTTAAATTAGCTTATTCATATACATTAGATGTCCCACTGCCTTAGATTTGTAAAAAGCTGCTGATAAGTGTTTAGGTAATTTTCACTTAGTGGTGCCTTTACACTTATATGTGGAAATGTTTTACCACTTGCGTAATAAAAATAGTCATCAGGTAATATAATCAGTAGTAAAATGTACACATGTGGATCATACATTGCTAATGTGCTAAGAAGTGAGAAAATGAATGTAGACATGTCTTAAATCTCAAGAATTTATATTACAAAGTTTCAAGAACACAGCTTTGAAATATTCTACATATGACCAACCCATTTGAAAACAAAGAATGCCTACGTGGAGAAAGAAGTATCATCTAAGATACAGATCTTACCCCTGCCCATCACTGGTTAGAGCCCTACTGGAGAATGATACATATTTAAAGATTAGGGAACTGAAGACGAACGAAGATGCACTCTAGAAAGATGAAAGAGTCATCACAGAGATTTAAAAGCATTTAAAGGTGTTTTTAAAGCTTTGGAAACAACACCTATGAGAATAAAACTGATTTAAATTCTTGTAGAGCCAGATGCTTGTAATCCCAGCTACACAGGAGACTGAAGTGGGCAAATAGTTTTAAGCCAAGAGTTAGGGAACAGCCTGGTCAACATAGCAAGATAAAACTTAATTTAAAAATAAATACGTTCATGTGGAAAGGGTACATGACATAAATATTGTTAAAGGGACCCTTCTCCATCTCAAACAACAGCCAGACACAGGTAAGTGGACTTCGGCTCTAATAAGAGCAATTATTTGGCTGTAAGAAGGGATTTCTCTCTATGCAGAATAGGAAATCTCAGGAGCTCTCTCTCTGGAGCTCGTCAAAATTAGGGCAAATGTGCTTCTGTCTGGGATGATTTCATTGCAGCCCTTCCTGAGGGATGGGGATTGCACCAATCTTCTCTTAAGGTCTCTTCCTGTTCTGTGATTCTAGGATTAACCATGAGGACAGAGGCCACACTACCAGCTATTTTAAAATGTTGTTAGGAAAGCAAATTGTTTGTGTGATTACATGACTAATGTTGTAGAATTTGTTACTTTTTTTTTTTGCCTTGAAAATATGCTGATAAATTGAGTAGTATCTTCACTATAAAAAATGGGAAAACTCAGCTAATAGGGAAATTCTCTTCTGTAGAAACAATTGTGATTGTATTTAATAAACATTAAATTCTACATCTATCTTTGAGGGGCACACAGACATCCCATTTAAATGGCCAGCAGATAACTGAGGCCAGGGACATATTGATGTTAAATTAATTGCAGAGGAGGGGTCCATGGACCTCATTTACAAATAATTATCCTTTGCAAATGATTGCAAACAATTGGCTGAATTATGCACAAAAAGAAGCGTCTGAAATCTGTAGCTGGGTTGCAGCATCTGGTTCTTTACGCCATAATTTTCCGTTTATGTAAGGAGATACATTAACAGAAAGTACTTAGGGGAGATGAATTACAGAAAGAGCAATTCTAGAATTGAGTAAATGTCTCTGATTAGTAAAATTTAAATTTGTATTACAGAATATGACTACTGATAATGTTTTGCCTAATTCACTTTATTTATAATATCAAAGAGATTTCAACTCTGATAAATTTTGATTGCTTCAAAATTCAGGAAATATGGATCAAGAAGACTTTACTGTATTGGTTTAGGTTAGCCATGGAGTTAGGAAAGAGTGGTAGCAATAGCAGTCAAGTCTACAGTTGAAACTTATGCCATTCTATGAATGGAGGCAAAGCCAGGAGAAAAAGGGAAGTAATTTGAAAGTTATGTGATGGTTACAAAGAGTTAAGATAGTAGCATTCAAGCTCATCATATGCACACCTGAAATAGTATTTATTAAATTATTGTGCATAGTGGGAATGGGGGCACTGCTAAGGCTTGAGCCAAAACTGGTTCTTTGCTGATTTTACATAATTCTTCAATATATCTTCATTCACAGCATCCCTTATTGATTTAACCAAATTCATAAACCAGTGTAATGTTGCTCAGTAAGAAGGAAACAACTATATAGCTTTCTCATGGAGAAGAGTTAAATGACCCACTACTATCCACTGTTACACAGTGGATCTGCATGGGGAAAGGTTTGTTTGTGCAGAGAAAGGAAATAGAAATTTTCACACCTGTGGACTGTCCAACATGGGACACCCTGGAGTCCCCAACATACCACTGAAGGGATGTTGCGTTTCTATGGGTAATAGAAATAACACTGACTCCCTGTTTTTATGTTTGACTGCTAATAGCTTTTAAGCCTCACCCCTCTTCTTTCGTCTTGTGCATCACATCAGGGAAAGTTGATAAGAAAGCCTGGGTGCCCCCTCCATCAGCGCCTGTGAGAGACAAACTTTAAAAGTCCCTGTTTACCCATGTACAAGAACTCTCACACCACCCCTTCCCACCTTCCACAATAATAATCCTCCTCTCTTAAGTCGTTTTCAGACCAGCTTAGGAAAAGTGCCTTTCTTTTCCCCCACAAAACTCCTTATTAATAAATGTTTTTATGCTCTCTTGGTGTGTATGTGGCATCTTCTGTTTTCACAGCCAAAGCAAGTTTTGTGTGGGAGTAAATCCTGATTTTTGTAGATTGGCACAACACCAGATAGCCCTAAGGACATTGGGATTCTACATGTTAGAAGAGGGGAAGGGCTTGGGTACCAACAACAGTATTCTGCATGTTTAGCTACACACACAGAGGTGAAGTAGAACACAAACAAGCTACAGATTTTTGAACTGGATGCCAATAGCTCTAAACTAAAGGCTGAGACTATATCTAGCTGTTTAGAAGATCAAGTCTGGCTTATTTTATGATCCAGGAAATATTACAGTAACTCCAGGGAATTTTCATGTGTAGTTTTGATTAAAAGTGATGAAACAATTTTAAGGAACTATTTTAATCTTTGAAATTTATGGATTTTTGGGTCAGTATCCCACCTTTATCTGGCTACATGACATATCCAGATAAAGATAAGATATTTTAAATTATCAATATTTTAAAACTTAGCATTATATAAGAGTAGATTTGCATGTACATATATAAAACACAAGCAATTTGATGAAAGAATAATTAAGTTTATTGGATTACGTTTCTCCAAATAAAATTCTAGTTAATTTATTCTCACCATAGAATAACTTAAGAGCAATAAAAAAAAGATTTAAAATACATTAGATATATAATATTTTTGTTTATGAAAGATAAATATGCTATATTCCTAACTTGAAAATATTTTCAGTATTATCTCCAAGGTTTTCCACTGTGAAGATTCATCCTGCTATTTGGTCTAATTATAAATTATTAGATTCATTTGGATATTAATTTGTCTAAAATGAACATTTTTGAAGAGAAATTATTAGTGATAATGAATTCTGTATTAATATTGAGAAAACAGGACTGAGAGGGAAATATTGTTCACTTTCAATTCACCTTTAACTTTATCCCACTAATATTAATAAATTCTCAAAGCATTCTTTAGTTAATACCATTTCCATACTTTATATGGTTATCCAGTATTTTCAAGTTTGTTTTCCTGTCTTTGCAAAGGTTTTAATCAAAACAATGGTGATATTTCAACTCTTTTATATTTAAACTCTTTATTCTTAAGAGCACTCTGTCCAACTTATTTGAAGCTTAGTTACTCTGCTCACTGCTGAGTACATCTTGACATTTTGAGAATGAATACAAGCCTCAAGAGAATGCATGATTTACTCAGATCTAACAGCTGATCTCATTTAGTGATATATATAGTCATATTAAAGATGTATTAATTGCACTTCAGTATTAAATGTGACTGAAGGGTCTATGAAAAAGAGCTCGCACATAATCATTTATTACCTGACACCTTATCCTTTATAGAGGCTCCTCTTGGGAGGTTGGATGGAATGTATCAACTGATAAGGAATAAATAAACTTATGCATTTTTAAAATCAGCAACAACTTTAGAATCCCTTCTGTGAGCCATCAACTACTCAGATTAGCTTTAATGGGGAGCTGTGTACCAAGAATCCTGACTTAGAACCTCCTAATTAGAACTAATTACATTTTTTCAAATGCTTACTCAGGGAAGCATGCTTACTTAATGGTGAATTGTAACCTTTCAGAAGCTGAAATTACAAAACAGTTTGAGGAATGGGAAAAGGTAGAGGAGGATGCAGTAGATGAAAAGGCAGTTTCATAACTGGAGGAAAGGGTAGTAGCAGAGGAATCCTGGTAAACCGGTGAAGGTATGCCACGAAGCAAGCATTTCTTTATGTTCTGTTTTGCACATCAGTTTTTTGCTCTTTTTGAGACTATAATAGGCTCTGGAACTAGCCTCAGTTATTTACATCAGAAGTTTTATAACTTACACTGTTCCTATAGTCTTTTGTCATTTATGTAATTACAATAGCTTTTGTTCTCATTTCTTTGTTCAGCCCATAATTTATCTACTAATAATTTAATCTTGTTTCTCATTCAATTTAACCTGAGTGAGTAGCTGATTTCAAGATCCTTTAGCATTTATCTTTTGTTAGGTAAGTCCTCAACATATATTGCTCTCTATAGCAATACACATGAAAGATGATCTTTACATGTAACACAATGCAACATTTGGGTTCCCACGCCTGTAATCACCCCTGGCGTGTCAACATCGTGTCCTTTGCAGCTCAAGAGAGGACATAGAAGCACATGTGATAAACAGTGATTTTAACTTAGATACAATTTTTGAATTTGCTCTATTAATGTTTCAAACATGCACAACGTAAATCTTTAATATTTAGGAAATACATCCAATGAGCGTGTCACAAATAGTAGAACAAGATATGAAGTCAATAATTATGGAACCATGAATGAGTGGCATTTGTGCTACATAGGAATGGAGCATCTGGTAACGATCCATAGCACTCCCTACATAATGACATTTGGTGAAGGAATTCTCTACCTTCAAAGAGTCAAATTGCAAGTGCCAGTCATCTATCTCTTCTTTTTAAATAGAAATCTGAACTGTTGCCCTGAAATAATATGATTCCTTACAGTCTACCTACATAATCGTAGTGATGCCTCCTCTATTTGTCAAGGCTGTAAACATAGACTTGCCAAGTCACATTGGAAAGTTAGGCATGACTTCATTTTTATGACCTTGACACTTTTGAAGCTTAAAGGCCATTTATTTGTGGAATTTATTTCCATTAGAGTTTTGCTAATGCTTTCTTTGATTATTTTTAGTTTATTCATATTGGGCAGAGATATCACAGAAATAATGTTAGGTACATGTCTTATTGTATTCTATCAGGTGCTACACGTTTTTATGTGTACCTTTACTGATGATGTGAGATCCTAATAAGGTCCACTGTAACTTCCTTTCTCTATAATTAATAAGCATTTTGTAGGAGGTAGGTTAGTTTTATGTGTCAATGTGGCTAGGCTACAGTACCCAGGTGTTTAATCAAATACTAATCTAGCTATTGCTGTGAAGGTTCACAGATGTGGTTAACATCTAAAATTGGTTGACTTTCAGTAAAGGAGATTACCTCACTAATGTGGGTGGGACTCATACAATCAGGAGAAAGTCTTTCAGAACAAAACTGAGGAAGAAGAAAGTCGGCCTCAGGACTTCAACATCGACTCCTGCCTGAATTTCCATTCTACTCACCTTCCCTGTGTGTTCTGTGCTTTCCAGCCCACACAATCTAATGAACCAATTCCTTGAAATAAATATCTTAATATATGTGTATAATATATTAGTAACTATTAATTAATTATGTATCTATTCCTTTAGTTCTGTTTCTTGGGAGAACCCTGATCTGACTGGTAGAGATTTGGATACTGGAAGTGATTTACAAGGAACAGAATCTTAGAGATGAGTTTTCTAAATTCGTTCTGTGAAGGTACTTTGAGATTATGAAATGCTCTGTTCCTCAACAAACTGTAAATTGATCCATTCCTTCATTTATATCAATATGGATTCATAGTTTTCTAATTTATCAAATGGCTTATAGTATATTTTTGGAACAGCTTTACTGAGATATAATTCATATAGTGTACAATTCACCCATTTAAAGTATAGAATTCACTGTTTTTAGTATATTCATAGAATTGTGCAGCCATCTGAATATTTTCCTGATCATTAACAAAGTCCTGTACAATTTTAGCTTGTACTGTACCACATTCTCTCTTCTCATCGAGGCTTGGCAACCACTGATTAAATTTGTCTTTATAGATTTGCCTTTTCCAGACGTTTTATATAGATGAAGTCATATACTATGTAGTCTTTGTGACTGGCTTCTTTCACTTAGCGTTATGTTTTCAAGGTTCATCTATACTGTAGCAGGTATCACTATGTTGCCAGATGCCAGGGGTTTGTCCTAGGTCCAGCTGCTCACCTCACAGAAAGCCAATCACTGAGACAATGAGTATTGGCAAGGAAGAAAGGCTTTAATGCAAGTGATGTCAGCTGGAAGACTGGAGACCAGTCTGAAGCCCATCTCCAAAACTGACTTAAGTTAGTGGTTTATCTAGTGGAGAATTAGGGAGAGGTAAGGAAGAGGAGTTGGTCAACAGGCAGCAGATGCATCTCATTGTCTAGATGTGGTGATCTGGGAAGGCTCAGTTCCTTGATACTATCTGGGAGCCCTGATTATTGGTCGATTTCCTGAGAAAGGAACTTAGATGAAACAAATTTACATTTCTCAAGTTTCAGTTCTATGGGAAAATTGGGCCAATTTCAACTTCATCACTCTTATTTATGTTCAAATTATATTTCATTGCATAGAATACCACATTTTGTTTATCTTTCAATTACTTGATGGAAATTCAGGTTGTTTCACTCTCTGGAGTCTGCTACCAAAGCACTTTTCCAGAATCATGAGACAATATCCATGTTTTAAAATTTCTAATTCATTACCCTGCAGTCTCTAATAGTGAACCCAAATTGTGGGGAGGAGGAAGAGTACAGATGGGGAATAGGACATGCTAACAGATACATTGCTAGTCAGTAAATAAGGCAGAAAATGTGTGAAAAGATAATCATTACTGTTATATATAGTAACAAAAGGAAAAGGAAAACTACTGAGATGTCTAAGTGGAAATGGCAAAGTAAGTTTTAATGCATTCATACAACATATGGGCATTAAGAATCACTTTGAAAAGTTTTTAAAAAAAATGTCCATATCTATTTCTAAGTGAAAAGTCAGGGCTGCAAACCAGACATTTATTATGATCACATTTAAAAAGAATATACACTGTATGGTTTGGCTGTGTCCCCACCCAAATCTCATCTTGAATTTTCACTCCCATAAAGCCCACACATTGTGGGAGGGACTGGTGGGAGATAATTGAATCATTAGAAAGGGTTTTCCCATGCTGTTCTTGTGATAGTGAATAAGTCTCATAAGATCTATGGTTTTATAAAGGAAAGTTCCCTTGCACATGCGCTCTCGCCTGCCGCCAACCTCCTTCACCTTCTGCCATGATTGTGAGGCCTCCCAGCCATGTGGAACTGTGAGTCCACTAAGTTCCCTTTCCTTTATAAATTACCCAGTCTCTGATATGTCATTGTTAGCAGCATGAGAACAGACTAATACACTGTCCTTAAAATAAACTGCAAAAATTATCTAGCATGCTGGTATGGTTAGGCTCTGTGTCCCCAACCAAATCTTATCTCGAATTGTAATCCCCAGGTGTTAAAGGAGGGACCTGGTTGGAGATGATTTGATTATGGGTGCAGCTTCCCCCATGCTGTTCTTATGATAGTAAGTTCTCACAAGATCTGATAGTTTAAAAGTGTGTGGCAGTTTCCCTCTTTTTTTCTCTCCTGCCACCGTGTGAGATGTGCCTTGCTTCCTCTTCACCTTCTGCCACGATTGTAAGTTTCCTGAGGCCTCCCCAGCCATGCAGGACTGTGAGTCAATTAAATCTCTTTACTTTATTAACTACTCAATCTCAAGTAGTTTTTGATAGCAATGTGAAAACAAACTAATATATATGCCATAAATATGATACACATACATTCAAAAACAGGAAGACACTGCTATTATATAGGTGTCTATTGCTGCATAATGGGATTTAGAGTAATTTATGTAATTTTTCTTCATATTTTGGCATATTCTCACATTTTTGACAGTACAGTAGAGATCTGTTACTTTTACAAACAATATAATTAACTGTTGATATAATCTCTCTAGCTGCCTAAAATAGTCTGGCACCCTGTGATTTGTGCAAAATACCTGCTTCCACAATTCACATCCTGCAATCTTGAATGGCAAAGTAAACTACAATCCCATCCCCTGGATTTTCTTGAGAGAAAATGACAGCATCTTTGAATTTGTTCAATGCCAGTAAAGTAGTTTGAAGATGAAAATTGCTACGTAAGTGCTAAGTATTGTTATTGATCATTAAGAATCACTCAACATAGCATAAGTGATTCTCTTCATTACTGGCATGAAAGTCATTTTCTCTAGGCAAAGGGTAAGGATTTACTCATAATATTGACATTTTAAAAAGTGTATTACTAGGAGACATGATGTGCTGGAAACACTTATCTTTCCTTTCACTTATGCCCTGAAATTGGAACTTTATAGTTTGTGGAGTCAGGCCTGCATTAATTTGTGGTCAGATGCTAATATGGCTATATTATAAATTTTACATGAAACTGCTGTATCAAGAAACTGTTTTCAAGAAACCGATTCATTTTAACAAGAATGTCTTTGGTGCAGGTAAGTTTTGGTGAATGTTGGTCTACTCAGTACTGGATTGGTGACAACAGAATCTGAAAAGGATGATGTTAACTCAGACAAATAATTTCAGGATTGAGAGAGAAGAAGAGAGGGTATCGATTTTGCATGGGCTGGTATGAGCCTGCCAAAAGGATGTTTTCTGAGTTTTTCCCTCTAGATTGATTGTTCTCTGTGTTTTATAGATATTCAATTGCTAATGATTACCTGCAAGGCAAGGATTACTGTTAAACATATTTGACAGAGAAACTAAAGCTGAGGGATTGTTACTTGATGGTTATCAGACAGATAATAAATTTCTAAAAAGTGCCATGTTACTCTACTGAAGGGTAGGGATATTTGCATTACCCACCTAGGTGAGTAGGATCAAGCTGAAGAAGTAAAGAGATGAAATGGGGCAAAGCCCCACCATTTCCTAGTGTTTCCTATGTTATTTCTACCTTTGATAATGCAGTTTATTTTAAAATTCAATCTTATTAAACAAAGAGCTTTTTGCTGCAGGATTTCAGTGTGGTATCATGGAAATAAAATAGGATCAAGACATAAAATTTCTATTCTTAGCTCTTTCTCCAAGTAGCGACTGTTATTTTTTCTTCCATACCCAGTAGGATAATAACATATTTTATACTTTCATTAGAATCATATGAGATTAACAGATGTGGAAAAATTAAAGTGTTAAATTATTTCTTATCCATACTATTGCCTTGGAGCACTTCTTTAACACTTGAGTTTATTTCCTGACATGTTGAGAAGTTGGTGAAATAGTTGTCACGTATTTCTTGTGTTTTCATTATCACTCTGCCAGTTGATTGCTAAGTCAGTGCACAGTATGCTTGAAAGAACCTTTCTGAGTACATGTGTGGTACAGGCCCTTCACATACAGTCTTTCAACTCTGCAGCCTCTGTAGATCTGTCTATTCACAATGAAGTATGTGCTTTCAATGGAAAAACAACTCTTTTAAAATTTATTATTTTCAATTTCTGTTTCCACAGAAAGAAAACTTGCAACAATTTATGTGACTTTTTTCAGGTTTCAAAATTAATAGAGGATCAAGTAGGTTACATATTTGTTATGAGTTGTTGATTAAATTCCAAGAACAGAATACTCCCCTGCAACTATCATAAGGTATATGGACTCAAATTATAGAAAGGACTTAAGGAGCTTCTCTCAAATATGCTAAGGTGATTGATTCACCTGGCACTGCTAGTTTGAAAAACAATTTATACAATTATTTTTAAAAATTGCCTCCTCCGTGTACTCATAGTTTTCACTCACTCATAAGCACTATGTAGTACTAATGGTTACTCAGTCCACCGGAGCTAATATTAAAAGTCAAAAAACAGGAGAAAAAAGGTAGTACACTGCATTATTTTGCCCGTTATTTACTTTATTTGCTTTATCCATATATTTGATTCCTATTTCAGTAACATAGCTTTTGGGATTAAATCCAAGCAAAAGAATATAAAATCATGGATCCTATGAAGTCCTTAATTCATTACTGCCTTTATTGTATGAAGTAAAGTATAAGGAGCTCAACCACAAAGTAAATAAATACCTAAAGAAATCTATGTAGACCCTTTACTCAGAGTTTTCTGATTTGGACCACCTTAACATTTCCAAGTAATTCATCTCCAATTCACTAATACTATTAGCAGCAAATCTTTATTAAGTAGGGCTGTGACAGGAGGATCATAGATCTATTGCTCCTCAGAGCCACAAGCAATGTTCACAGAGGCACAATTTGCAATATAAGATTTTATTTTGTTCTAGACCATGGCTATACTCAGAAGCCAATCTACTGAAAAATGAAAAGTCTCTCTGGAGATTGTTGCACATTGGGAAATTTTCGAGCACTAGAAGATTGAGTGGTGCTGGTGGTGATAGATCTGTGGCTACAGGACTTACCAGATCTAAAGATCTGCTGCATTAATGACTCAAGACTATCATTTGAAATTGTCTTTGAAATTATCAATTTAAGTAATTTGAATTCTAATTAAGGCTTTAACATTCTCATTTTAAAGAAAGAGTATATCCTTTATAGTCTAACTCTTATAACAGTTTTTGACATGAGTTCCTAAGCTACTAAGTAGAGATTGTTCAAAGAAAACATCTACTTAGTAACTTATATGTTTATGTGACATACTTAAACTTCACAGTTTGATTTATGGCTGTCAACACAGCTGTGAACAGCCTTACAGTGATCTTCACTTTGAATCACTGTATTGTTCCTGCCTCTAGTCAACAGGAAGAATTAGAATAAAAGGCGGCTCACTTTATAAGAAAATTTAGTCTCCAAGAATAGGGTACTCAATTCTTAAGAAAAACATTCTTACTCAGTTTTAATTTGGACGAAGCTCATTCTACAGATTCAGCCTAGGTAAATGTCCAGAAATATACTCTGTTTCATGGAGTTTTAAAAACTAAGTAAAAATTGAATTCCATCAATATAAACAAAATACAATGCAAAGTAACATATTAGTCGTTTAGATGCTGCAAAGATTGATAAAAAGGTCTACTTAGAAGAGTGAGTGTGTGTGAGAGAGATAGAGAGAGAGAGAGAAAGAGAGAGAGAGAGAATGTGTGTGTGTGTGTGTTTAACTTGGACATAAAATGGCACAGTAGGTCCATCTTCTGAGAAATTGAAAAAATTTACTGATTGATATCAAGGCAAATACATTGGTGTTCAATGAGGAAGGTCATTTGCTCCTTTGTGCTAGATGAGGAAATGCCTGATATTGTGAAAAGATGTTAAAAACACTTTCCTCCTGCCATCACATGCGTGGATACAGCACAGAACTGTCAGCATCTCTTACCCCTTGTTTGACAGGCTTTTATGTTGTTGAATGTGTATAAACTTCCATTCTTTTCCCGAGTTATAATGACATTTTTAATGCTTTTTTTGTAGGTTGATTCTCAATGTTACAAGCCAAAAATTCATTAACTTCATAATGACATAAATATACTCAATGCAGAAGCAGGTAATAAGCTAAGGTCGCATTCACACTCCATGGTACCAACATCAAGACTCATATGTCTATGTACTCTACATTCAATTTAGGACAATTTTAGTATGCTTTTTATGTGAACTACACCCTTCAAGTAACAATTTCCTTGGTTTCCTTTATTTGTTCTTTTCTTCCTCTTTTACTTTTCAATAATATTGATTTCATTTATCTTTTTATCTTGAAAAATAAGGCACATATATTCTTCATTATACCTCTAATAGGGTTACTGTGCATTCTACCTATCAAGTAGAAATCATTCCATTGTTCTTTTTTAAGGTCCCACCTCCTGTTCAGACAAGTTGACTTATTGCTTCACATTCAGCTTTTTAAAAAATTTCCCGGAATGCCTAACTGTCCCTCTTTTTTATTGAATTCTGTGACTTTATTGTATCCTCCAGTTATTCAACTGCCAGCATCAGGCGTTGGCAAACTTTTCCTGTATCGAGGGCAGATAGTAAATAATTTTAGCCATTGCAAGACATTCAGTCTCTGTTGCTACTACTCAATGCTGTTGCTGTGTTACAAAAATAGTCATAGGCCATATGTAAATGATTGAGTATGGCTGTATTCTAATAAACCTTTATTTACAAAAACAAGAGATGAGACAAATTTGGCCAATAAGCCATGGTTTGACAACCTCTGGGGTGCACTGTTCTTTCATTTGCGTGGAATCTGTGGTGTCATTCCTCTAAGATCCCTATTTTCTTCTGCTCTCTCTAGAGTGGTTGTTTCCTACTTGGTTCAATTTCTATGAACTAGTGGCTGATGTTGACTGCCCTCCTGAGATAGAGCCACTGTTTTGTGGAGCCTGAATTTTCATTTTTCCTGATTTACTTCTTAATTGTTATGTCAACAGATGCTGAAGAGGATGTGGAGAAATAGGAACGCTTTTACACTGTTGGTGGGAGTGTAAATTAGCTCAACCATTGTGGAAGACAGTGTGGCGATTCCTCAAGGATCTAGAAATAGAAATAACATTTGACCCAGTAATCCCGTTATTGGGTATATAGCCAAAGAATTATAAATTATTCTATTATAAAGACACACACACATGCATGTTTATTGTGGCACTGTTTGCAATAGCAAAGACTTGGAACCAACCAAAATATCCATCAATTATAGACTGGATAAAGAAACTGTGGCACATATACACTATGGAATATTATGCAGCCATAAAAAGGATGAGTCCATTTCCTTTGCAGGGCATGGATAAAGCTAGAAACCATCATTCTCAGCAAACTGACACAAGAACAGAAAACCAAACACTTCATGTTCTCACTCATAAGTGGGTGTTGAACAATGGACACAGGGAGGGGAACATCACACACCAGGGCCTGTCTGAGGATGGGGAGCTAGGGGAGGGATAGCAGGGGTTGGGGGGCTAGGGGAGGGATAGGATTAGGAGAAATATCTAATGTAGATGATGGGGTGATGGATGTAGCAATCCACCGTGACATGTGTATATCTATGTAACAAACCTGCACGTTCTGCACATGTACCCCAGAACTTAAAGTATAATTTTTAAAAGGTGGTATGTCAACAGGTAATTAACCAATAAAAGTGCATTTGTGATTTTTCTGATTCCTTACTTGTCTGGAATATCTTTATTTTGTGCTCATCACTTGATTGGCAGTTTATCTAAATACATACAAAAATTCATGTTGTGAAATTTTCCCTCAACTCTAACCACATTGAGGAGTCAGTGTCAAAGCACTCTGACACTCTTGCAGAAAAGAAGTCTGATGTTGGTCTAAATTTAAGTCCTTTTATTTCTATTTTGTTTTTTCATTTGGGATAATTTTAGAGGATTCTTCTTACTATAGAAGTTGCAGAATAATATAAGATTGTGTCTACATATGGGTCATTTTCATTCAGACTGCTCTTCACTCAATAAAACATTTAAATCTAGAGCTAGTGTCCCTTTCATTCCTAAAAAATCTATTTTAATTACTTGGCCATTTCTTCTTGTTTATGTTTCTCTTTTATTTTGGGGATTTCTATGAGCAGAAAATGTACTTGATTGTTGCTTTGTGTTTCTCATCAGTTATCTTAAAATTTTAATCCCTGTCTGTGTTCAGGATGATTTCCACAATATTAACTTCCAAATATCTGAATTGTTTATTTCAGCATATTTCTAATGCCTAAAAGTCCTTTTGCATTCTCCAACTCTCCATTTCGTATACTATTTTTTTAATTCTAATAAGGCTAAAACAGCTTTGTAGCACTCTGAAGATACCACTCTGTAAAAAGTGACTTTCCATGGCCTCTCTGCTTCCCCCAGAATTATGTGTATCTCTGTGCACTTGGTCTTGCTGTTAGATACCTTTTTTCTTCTGCTGTGCTCTAGACTGTCCTCCATTGATTGGTGAGCCTTGAGTGTTTGTTCATCACCACACAATGGGGCAATTGCCAAACAGACTGGGAACACAGCTTACACGGAAAGGTTGTGTTGTCTGCCACACCTAGCAATGCAGGTGACTGAGTGTGCAAGGATCTGGTCATTACCATGGAGGGAGCTAAATGTTTGAACACCTGAAGTTTATTTCCAGAATACCTATTCATACACCAGATATATTGGCTATTAGGCTATTATAGTTCTTATCATGCAGTTCTATTTCTGCACAGAATAGTGTGTGTGTGTGTGTATGTCAGACAGACAGACACAGAGAGCAGTAGGAGAAGTAGTAAAAGGAGATCTGTCTGTGGGATTCTGCATGCAGGTGAGGTGTGGGGAGACTTTTTATGTGCGGAGCATTAACTGAGTCTCCTGTCTCCGGCCAGGTTTTTCATGGCCAGCCTCTGTGGTTCTTCCTGTTTAGAATCTCAGACTCTTAAGGGTTCCTCTGATCAGGTTTAATCATCTTTCAACTCACTTCTATCTTCCCTGTTTTCAGGTTAATTTGATAAAATTTCTCATGTGCATATAGGTACCCCTATCATTCTCTTTACTGTTATCATAGTACAGCTTTTCAATTCCTACACTGGTTTTTGGAGAGGACCATGAAAGGAGGTTACAAACACAAATTATCAACTTGATTATGAATCTGGAAACCCTGATCCACATTTTTAAGATTGAGGAAGGTCTTTATAGTTTATTCTCTTGTGATCAGTGTATTAAAATGCCTGTTTTCTATAACTTACAATTTATGAGATACGTGGAATCATTGGTCAATATCGTCGGTAAAATAGTGGTATCTCAGTAATAGCCTATAAATGACAAAATCCATGTTGTCCTCCAAACTATCATCCAAGAGCATCATGAAACCAGAAAATTATTAAGCTCATTCTGAACTGATTCTATAGTCTACTAATTTTGCATAAGTATCCTACAGAAATGAGTGTCCAGAATCAGCACACCTTAAATACTAAACACAAACTTTTATTCATCTCCTATGGATCCAAATAGATTCTCAATAGTACATCAGAGGTTCAAGAAAAGAAAACATCTAGAAGTTTGAAACCAATAGCCCTCCATTTATGTGAATCTGGGAATTGTATTTTTCTTGAGATAGTAGCAATACACTTAAAACAGCCTTGATGTTACTATTAGGTTGTAAGTCTCACACAGTTGAATTGCAGAAAAAGCAATTTTTCAATGTATTCATGGCATAAATATACTCATGATTTGGGGACGTGAGTTTATCTGTAACAGCATGAATGCTTCATAATCCTTCTAGCATGTATGGGCACAAAAATGTATCTAAATTTCTACTATTTCAGAATTATCTTTCTATGAGTTTCAACTATTTACTTTTCTTTCCAGCACAAGAAAATTTAAGACCCAAGAAATACGTGTTTTTGAAAGTTAGGAGAACATTTGTATTTCATGTCTTTTTGTCCCAATAGTATTGAAGTTTATCTTTTCTTAGATGGTGATTATAGGATTTAATACAAGATAGATAGATAGATAGTTGTATATATATATATATATATATATATATATATATATATACACACACACATATATGCTATCTGTATATCTAGAGAGAGTGAGAGATGGATATAGATAGATTTTTAAATTTTGTATCAGTCCATGACCTTGTTATATCTTATATTTTTAAAATAATATTGTGTCAGAGCTTGAAATACATGTTTATTAGAAATATTTGCTTGTCAGAAAATATATAGAAAAAGAAATCAATATTTGTTCATTGTTGATATATAATCAGTTGATAAAGTTCTATTTGACAGTAAATTAAGCTTACTAATTAACTCTACTTTGTATTACAACCATATTTACAGAACTATTTGCAATATATATTTCAAAGTCCTTCTGAGCTAACAGAGATATAGGTAGTTATTTTTAACTCCAATGTAACAAAATAGTGTCTTCAGACAGGTTATAAAGTGTAGAGATACCTTTGCTGGGAATCTGCATCACTAAATGATCAGAAAGATCTTAGAAATTTTTGTTCATTTCCTTTTGTTGTATATAGTTTGCTTCTTAAAGTGCAGCACTTTTTCTCAGAAAAAAAAAAAGAAAGAGCTACACAAAGAGAAAGAATAAATGATGGTAAAATCATATGGAAAATCTAGAAAAACATAATTTACATACTACTATGCTTGATAAAATGACTGACTTATTATATTCTTTTAATAATAACTTCAGGCTAGCAATAATGTATTTAGTACTACATGAAGAAAATTGTTTCACATTATTGTCTCGCTATGAGTAAATGCACATGGTTTTTCTTGTTTTCCCAAGAATGGCAATTTTGATGAGTACTAACCATGTATTAAAAGCAAAGTTTTCCTATTACTTGCTATGGCCCAAGGGTCCTAATGCAAAACTGGAGGAAAGCAGTTCCTTTGAACCCCAGTTTGTTGAAAACTAATCCTTACAGGAAAATTTATCTTAGTTGAAGTAAAATTCTTTTCAGATATTAAAGTGAAAATCACAGAGTCATAAGAGTTTTTAGTAAGCACATTTTCGTTGTATATATAAGACCATTTTAATTCTCTCTATATAATTTTTACAATCCCATCTGCTGTAGTAGGACTACATGTCATATTTCAGGCATTACTCCTCCTCACTAAATTTACATTGATGAAGTAATATTCCAGCAAAATGAACCAATGATTAGCTACATTGATAGCAGTAGGAGCCACAGATTAGAAGTGAAAATGACACTCGAAGTATTTTGCTAGATATGCATGGCAGGTGTTTGGCTCGAATAGCTTTAATCTCCTTTGACAAAAAGAAATTCCCTTCATCCAGCAAGCTGAATTTACCTTGGTTAAGATTCACCTTCAGTAAGCTGCAGAGAAGATAAAAAAGAAAATGCATGAAGACAACCACACCAGAAACACATTTATCTCATGGGTGCCCCCTAATTACTGACTTGTCACCATCTCCTGCATCCACAGATTGAAAGATATATAGAAATGATAACAAAGCAAAATGATCAGAGTAATGTAAGTGAAAGGGCAGTCTGGCAATTCTCTGTTTCTCTCTGCTTGTGATTCTAGTTAGTTCCCAGGAACACTAAACTAAAAATTCAGCCATTTGTTTCTCCATCTATGTGTGGCACAAGGATACAAACACAAGTGCTGTGCTCAGAGAAAAAGATCCCTGAAGAGCAGTTTCAGGCAACACATTCTGAAAAGAAACAATATTTTAAAGCTATCATGTAGGACAAAATGTTTAAGGTAAAGTTTTCAATGATAAAAACACAATATGCTCTTGTAACAGAAAATGGATGAGTAACATTTCATTTTATGGTGTTAACCAAAAAGTATATAATGAAAGAGACTACAAATTAATAATTTTTATTAGGAGATCTGTATTCTTTACTAGGGAAGATTATCTATCTATCTATCATCTATTTATCAATTATCTATCATCCATCCATCTATCTATTCTATGAGTACTCCGATATACATTTGAGGTGGCTTGAAATAAGAACTCCTAAAATAATTCATGAATAAAAAGAGACCAAATGATAGAAAATGAAGGGAGTGAATTATTTCAAGAAGCAGACTATCCAAAGAAAACCTATAGTAATAGCTGCTATAAAATCTATTGAAAGTACATCTGAGATGGAGTCATGCCTGGAGTGCAATGGAGTGATTTCGGCTCACTAAAACCTCAACCTCCTGGGTTCAAGCAATTCTCCTGCCTCAGCCTCCCGAGTATCTGGGATTACAAGTGCCAGCCACCATGCCCTACTGATTTTTGTATTTTTAGTAGACATTATTTCACCGTGTTGATCAGGCTGGTCTCAAACTCCTGACCTCCAGTGATCCACTTGTGTTGGCCTCCCAAAGTACTGGGTCTGGCCCTCCTTTCTTTATGTAGACCAAGTTTCCGGTATTTTCCTTCTATCTGAGAAATATTTTTAACATTTCTTGCCTGGCAAGTCTGTCTTCAGAAATTTCCCTCTGCTTTTTGTTTTTGTTTTTGTTGTTGTTTTTCCAATTTTCTTTTCTTTTATTTTTTAATTGTACTTTAGGTTCTGGGGTACATGTGCAGATCGTGCAGGATTGTTGCATAGGTACATACATGGCAACGTGGTTTGCTGCCTCCATCCCCCTATCATCTATATCTGGCATTTGTCCCCATGTTATCCCTCCCCAACCTACACTGTCCCTCCCCTAGCTCCCTGCAACAGACCCGTGTGTGATGCTTCCCTCCCCATGTCCATGTGGTCTCATTGTTCAACACTCGCCTGTTGTGAGAACATGCGGTGTTTGATTTTCTGTTCTTTTAATCTGAGAAAGTGTTTCTCCATCACTTTTCAAAGACAGTTTTCCTAGATATGGAATTCAAGGTTGGTGGCTCTTTCTTTAACACCTTAAATATTTTATTGCACTCTTTTGCTTACATGTTTTAGTTGATAAGTCTGCCACTGGAGAGCTATTGGTGTGGTGACAAGGCATGAGGGACGGGGAGTGTCTTACAATCTTGCAACTAAATCTTTTAGTAAGTCTGTGTCTCAGGGTTTTCACAAGTGTTTCTCCAGTTGTATAATGACACATCCCTCCCATCCCTACATTTATATTGCTCAGTCCCTTGGTAAAGGCTGCCGTGTTTCCAACCTATTTTCTTGAAGAACAGACCTTTGGTGGGTATGTTTTTCACCTTACTAGACACTGGAAGTCTGGAGAAGGCTGGAGTAGGGAGGAATCCTCTTTTTCTAGATGAGCTAAAGCTCTGGCAAATTTCTTTTCTCCATAGTAGGCTTTGCTATGGAGAAGGCTCTGGGTATATTTCACAGTGGTTACTCCTTCCGATTCCCCACCCTTCAACAGAGCCATAAAGGGATCTTTCTCAGACTCTCACTTAAGAACCTGGTGGGGTTTCTGTAGGAAAAGCCCATGGAAGCATGAGAGCCCTGAAGAGTGTGGCCCTATGGAACTTCTCTCTCTCAGGTTATTTCGCATTCAGCATCCAGCAGTGCATCAAAATCAACATTAAGTGTCCTACTAGTTTATGGCTCCAGCAGCTTCTGCTCCAGGTAAACAGATTTCAGCTCTTTCTGTATATACCTGTTCCTCCAAATGTAAGGGTGGCTGTTTGTCCTTCATTTTCTGATTGGTCCATTAAAAGTTATTGAATCTTCATTTTCTCATTGGTCCATTAAAAGTTATTGATTTCTTTTTCACCTTGTAAAGCTTTTCCTGTTTAAGAATGGGAGTGATGATTTCCTTGAACATATTCATAATATAGCATTTTAAAATTCTGGTATAAAATGTTTGTACCACACAAAAAAATAAATATGTAAAGTGATTAATTTATTAACTAGCTTGATTTAAATAATTCCATAATTTATATGTATATATCAAAATATTGCATTGCTTCCCATAAATATATACAACTATTATTTGTCAATTAAAAATAAAATTCTTAAAAAGACAACAACAGCAGATGAGCAACTGAAAAAAATATAATAAATCAAGTGCTAGCCTTTTAGTCTTAGCATCTGAGTCATCTTGAGGTATTTTACTTTTTCCATAGTAGGCCATATTTTTTCTCTTATTGGTGTGTTTTTAAACTTTTTACTGTATGCAGAACAGTGTTGATGATATATTATAGGGAGTTCAGATATGTTGCCTTGGTTTACAGGGTGCTGAGTTGTGTTTTGGCAGGCAGCTAACTATTGGAAAATCCTTTGTTGTTGAAGTCTTGGTTTTACTCTTGGCTGCAAGAGATCTATTTCAGCCTTCAATTTAGTTCTGGGACATGGCCATTCCTCCAGAGCATGCTTCCTACTTCAAAGACATGTCCCTTCTGGAGTCACAAATTAACGTCCAAGGTATTCAATAATGTCTTTCAACTCTGGATAAACCAGAATGCTAAATCTCCCAGTCTAGAGCTCTAGGAACATTTCATCTCTCAGCCCCAGAGAGGTTATCTTTGCTACACTTCATAGAAAGCCATCTTGTGCATGTGCATTGTAACACTTGGCCACTAAAAGTTTGTGAATCTTTATGAAAACTTCTGCCCTCACTTACTCCTCCCCTCCATCATTTTCAGTCTCCGTCACATAAATTTTCACCATGTCAGAAACCCAATGTCTTAGTCCATGTGTGTTGCTGTAACAAAATACTACAAACTGGGTAATTTAAAATGAATAGAAATTTATTGGCTCATAGTCTTGTAGGCTGGGAATTCTAATATCAAGTTTCTGGCATCTGGCAAGGGCTTTCCTGCTGTGTCAACCCATGGTGGAAGAATAGAAGGGAAAAGTCAAGGTGAGAGAGAGCAAGAGGTCAAACTTGCAGCCTTAAGTCCTTTTATAATTTGTGTTAATCCATTTAGCACAATGACCTAAACACCTAAACACCTCCCAGTAGACCTCACCTCCCAACACTCTGGCAATGGGAATTAAGTTTCCAACATATAAATTTTAGAGAACCCATTGAAATCATAGCACTCAAAAACCCAGCTGTCTTCCTCTAATGAGTAATGCTGGTCCATAGCAAGAAAGTGTCTCCGGTCAAGAAGCTAGGGTGATCTATTTTGTGTATAGCATTTTATATTTTCACTCTTTCAAGCATCAGATAGCTGATCTGCCTGATATTTAATGCCTGAAAAGTTGCTTTATATATTTTGTTGTTTTACTGTTATTTTCATCAAAAGGACAATTCTAGTACCAGTTTACTATGTCATGGCCAGAAGTGTTAGTCTTTTTTTTTTTAATAAGCAAGTGTTAGTCTTTTAAGTTGTTACAACATTGTCATTATGTAGGTAAGATACATTATTCTCCTTTTTTTGTCAATTATGTTGCTTCCAAAGTCACTGTAATAATTAATGAGATAATAAAAATCATTAGATTTTTTTGTTTAAATTTGTTTTCCCTATTACAATTCCAGAACCAAAATTATGGACTTAAAAGGATGTACATTTAAAAGGTTCCTAATACATTTTTACTAAATTAAAAAAAAATTGTGATGGTTTACAAATACGTGGACAAAGTCCCTGACACTTTTCTTTGAATGTTGACTACACGTAGTGACATGCTTCTAGTAAAGAGCATATTATGGAAGTGACTCTGTGTGACTTTCAAATTTAGCTCATAAAAGGCACTTCAGCTTCCACTCTATTTTCTCAGATTACTGACCCAGGGGGAGGTCAGATACCACATAGTCAGGAACCTCAAGTAGCCCTATGAAGAAGCCCACATGGTGATAAACTGAACCAGCCATTTGTGTCAGCCATCTCAGAAGGCCCTCCAAGTCGAGCTGGCTTTCACCCCCAACAAAATCCTAAAAATCCATGAGTGATCCCAAACCAACTAAACTGCTCCCAGTGTCCTGACCCATAGAAAATGCTGAGGTAGTAAATGTTAGTTGATGTTTTAAGTCACTAACTTTTGGGATAATTTGTGAGACAGCAATAGGTAATCAATATAAATGCCATCACAGCAATGTATAAATTGTCATACTGTCATTAACACTGTCTAATGTCATTTCTTTTGATATTCTGGTAGTTTGAAAAAAATGCTTTGTTTTATTTTCGAGGCTGAGTACTTCTATGGTTGCATATATAGTTTAATATCTTCCTGTATACTTAATAAACAGCTCATATTGTTTTTACATTTGCTAAGTGTTTGTGTATTTTTGACAGTTTTCCTTTGGTAATATAGTATTGTGTTTGATTTTGCTTAATTTCTCAGCAGTTTGATTTCACAACATGCTGAAAGATAAAGATTAAAATAGATTCTGCTAATATTTAAATAATCAAATGAACAGTATTCACTTAGCAATATTTCCACTGATTTAAATGATATACTAAGTTTTTATTAGCCCTTTTTTTTAGGTACCAAACTATTATGTCAACAGTATTATTTATAATTATTTTAATTTTGTAATTTTCTAATATATGATGCAGTTTATCTGTCTTTATACTTCTTTCACTTAACTTTATCTTATGTTTTCTATTTGCTTTTTCATACAATCTTCAGAATAATGTCAGTGTTCTAAAAACACATATAAATATCTATGCTTTTATACATCACATTCCACATTCTCTCCTTTCAATGTGATGTTGACAGTCCTCCATAGAGAATTGGATTTTATGTTCCCTTCTCTTATATCTGGGGGTGGGCATCTGTGGCTATGATGGAAGTGATATATGACTTCTGAGTTCAGGTTTAAAAGCCAATCAAACTTCTTCCTTTCTTCCTGGTATTTCCTCTCTCTCTCTCTCTCTCTCTCTCTCTCTCTCTCTCTCTCTCTCTCTCTCTTTCTTTTTCAACATACATATCTTGGAATCCCCGAGTCCACAGCTTAAGAGATCACATGGATAGACTATATAAAACATGAGAAAGACACCCAGCTATTTGGGTCTTTTCAACCCAAGTACCAAATATATAAGTCAAAAATAATCCCAGCCCCCAGCTCTCATGCCTCTCTACCTGGCACTGAATGGAGCAAAGACAAGCTATACCCACAGAGCCTTGCCCAAATTGCAGATTGAGAGCAAAATAAATATTTTTCTTATTCTAAACAACTAAGTTTTGGGGTATGCTTTTATGTAACAATGGTACCCAAAG
Source organism: Cacajao melanocephalus (assembly GCA_963573385.1). NCBI lineage: Eukaryota > Metazoa > Chordata > Mammalia > Primates > Pitheciidae > Cacajao > Cacajao melanocephalus. Next base: position 104,782 of record CAUYLG010010934.1, on the reverse strand, counting down.
CATTCAGTTTGTATTTTGTTTGGTGTTTATTATATTTACTTTTGCAACAGTTAGGAAATAATGGACAGAAAGTTGTTTCATAGAACTCCAGAAAAAGCATTAGAGCAACTGTGTTAAATGCCCATCAGATATCATATAAGGTGAGAACTAAACCAATCACAAACACCATTGACAGCTGCTCAATAGCCATTCTCCTTTTCTTCCTTGTTAAAAGAGCACTGATATTTTTAGATATCAGAGAAAATAGAGCAGAGATTCGGAGTTGGGAGGTGGCTTGAGGGCTTCGTCTTGAGGTTTCTTCATCTTCACAAGATGCTGATGGGAGATCTAGGTCTTATAGCTACATGACATCCACAGTCTTGAAGACATAACATTGCTTTTGTTTGCTTTAAAAAAAAAAAAAAAAAAAGGAGACTATCTTCCCATAAGTCATACAGCAAAAACATCCCTAACTATTCCTTCAGAGATATGTGTCCCGTCTCACCTCTCAATCAATCACGAGGTAGACCGAAGGACTGTGCCAGAGTGAGGCTGCTCAAAGTCAGACCCTGGAACTGGAGAAGCACTGAGACTCTCCAGACGTTCTCATGCTTGAAAGAAATGTATGTTCTTTGCAGGTTTATAGGGGAACAGTAAGGAGTGGCAGTCGGGTATTTAAACAAAAGTACCCTCCATACCAAATTACTCAGTCTTCTAAAGCCTTAGTTTCCTTTTCTACAAGATAGAGATAATGATAGTATCAATTTACTTGGGTTGCTGAGAAGATTAAATAAGATAATGCATAAAAAGTACTTAGTTAAGGACCCAGCATATTGGGAGTCTTTAATAAATGACAGTTATCATCATGGTCATTACTATTGTTATTATTAATAGTCATCCCAACACTCAGAAAATACTTTGGGGTATATATTAATTATGATGCATTAAAGTAAAAGGGGAAATTGGAGGACTAAGTGACACATTAAATATATATAATGGTCCCTTGTGATAGAATTTCAGATCTGAACATTAACTTCACCACAGCTGTAACACTATTAATTAAATTCTATCCTTTAACATGTAAATAGCTTTTGTAATGTACATCTGCCATCAGATTCTCCTCGTATCCCTGTTGCTCCCCCTAGGCATACTTTGGACATCTCTAGAAGTCTCCAAGACTGTTTTTCATGTTGCACTTTAAGATCAGCAAGTGTGCAATGAAGTTATTGTTGCTTCCTTGGAAATTACATGACTTCGAATCATCTTCCTTCTGAATAATACATGCAGCACATAAATATGAAAGCTTCTTTCATCTGGCTCATTTAAGATACAAAGAAATATATTGAAAATCCAAATCATACTTTTGTTTTCCTAAGGAATGAGTATGACATTATTCTGTTAATTTTGGTGATGACTAAAATTATTGGCTAATTTTCTTTATTATTTACTTTTCTTGAGAGGAGTGAAACTTTTCCTCGACAGGAGTGGAACTTCTCCTCCAATCCCAGAGTGTTTTCAATGTTTCAACCTCTCCAAGTGTTCAACATATGTACAATTATACATAAACAAATTTAGGCATAGAAATAGGACAAGTAAATGTTAAGAAATCTGTGGATTTATCTCACAGTAATCATGAACTTAAATTAGCAACCTTCTAAAAGAAATGACAGAAAAAGATGGCTTTTCTATCACATCACATATAGGTACTGATTGCCTACGCTATGTATGTTTCTTACATACACATACATTTTTTGTTCTATTCTTACAGCAATCACTCGAGATGAATATTATTTTCCTTATTCTATGAAGAAATATAATTCAAAGAGTCTAAGTGATATGCTAAGACAATACATTTAGCAAATGGGAGAAATAGACTTTATCCTGTCAACTTAAAAAAATACTATTTATAAATTTAGAAGAGGAGACTTTATTTCTCATAAATAGTTGCAGTCTACAGGGTAGCCATTCTGACAGGCTGGGAAGCATAGCCTCTGACCAGAAGCTCAAAACAGATACTTCAAGGCAGGGCCAAAGGCAACAGGAATATGCTGAATGGGGTGACCAGTGATACATCTTTAGTAAGCTACAGAAGGAGTCATGAATATTTATGAAAGGAGAAACGTGTACATGCACAATGGAGCTCCCTGTGTCTCCATGTTCCAAAAATGGCGATGATCTCAGGGTGTTTTGGGCCTTTTGATATCAAAAGGCAAAGCAGAAGACATGAAAACCCTCGCTGTGCATTCTCTGTAGACTAGCCAGAACAGTAGCGGTCAGTGGTTGCATGTCAAGCAAAAAAGAAAGGGTGGCATCAAGTGGTTGGTTGATATCAGTGGTGGAGTCTTTTGGGAAAGCTGGTTTCCATTAGGCCCTTAGGGAAGAAATCTAACTGTGGTTAGCAAAGGAAGTAGTCTGACTGTCTCATCCCATCGTGGTCAAGAATTCAGTTTTCAGGGTAATTCTGGGGTCTTCTTGCCTAAGAGATGGTTCATTCAGTCAGTAGGGGGGTTTAGAATTTCATTTTTACTTTACAATCCTCAGGTCTGATTTTTGCCTGGTCCATCACATAACTTAGTCCACAAATCATCTGTATTATCAAATATGGGATTTTATGTATGTATTTTTCTTTTTTTCTGTTATGTACAATGTTTTGTGATGTTTTTCTATAGTGGCCTGATTTGCTGGCATTTTTAATCTGTAAACCAAAAAGTATCTGAGACAAATCTCAATCAGTTTAGAAGTTTATTTTTCCAAGGTTAGGAACATGCCCACAACACAGCCTCTGGAGATCCTGAGAACATGTGCCCAAGATGGTCAGGTTACAGCTTGGTTTTATACATTTTAGAGAGACATAAGACATCAGTCCATACATGTAAACTGTATATTGGTTTGGTCCAGAAAGGCAGGACAACTTAAAGAGGGGGCTTCCAGGTCATAGGTGGGTTCAAAGATATTCTGATGGCAATTGGTGAAAGGGTTTATCTGCAGACCTGTAATTGAAGTGCTTGGGTTGAAATAAAAGGTTGTAGAGACCAAGGTTCTTATTACGAAGGCAAAGCCTCCAGGTAGCAAGCTTCAAAGAATAGAATGTAAATGTTTCTTATCAGACTTAAAAAGGTGCCAGACTCTTAGTTAATCCTCTCCTGGGTAAGGAAAACGACCTAGAAAGGAAAGGAGATTCTCTATAGAATATATTTCCCCCATAAGAGACAGCTTTGCAGAGCCATTCCAAAATATGCTGAAGAAATAAATTTTTCAGTAAAATACTTGGACTTCTTTGAGGGCCTGTCATGTGGGTGTCTTGTTGCTACAAAGAGTCAGTTTTGTTCCTCTTAAGATCTCTGTTTTAATGTTAATTGTGATCAGCTGTGCCTGAATTCCAACGGGAGAAGGGTTATGATGAAGTATGTGTGACCCCCGCTTTCCATCATGACCCAAACTCACATTTTGGGTTAACTTTGGAGTGCCCTTTGCCAAGAGGAGGGGTCCATTCAGTTGGTTGGGTGGTTTAGAATTTATTTTTGGTTTACAATTCTTTAAGAAAGTTAAGCAATTTTTCAAAGTACCAGCAATAGAACCTTATTTTGCTATTTTGGCTTGACACCACTGCCCATGAGAGCTCATTTTTCCCATGAAATATTTCACCTGTATATTTCACCTGAGGAGTCAGGCAGGGTCAGTAAAATAATTCTTCTTTGTCAAGTAATTCTTATTACCTAGTTTAAATTCTTCCTCAGAACATTGCTGGGAAAACATTTTGTCTTGCTCAAGATTTACTCTTTTTTTCTAACCTTCAAGGTTTGCTCTTTTTTGTGCCAGGCATGGTATTTTGAATTGGGAACATTTTAGAGAGTCGAATAGGATTTCTAAACATAGGAAACCCCAAATCTCAGTTTCTCCCAGGTGGCTACAATCCATCTATTATATTTAATAAACTAGTTAATAATTTTTTTTACCTCACAGGTTTCTTTTTATTTTCAGAATGTGAAGCTTAGACAACCTTGCTTTGCATATTTTATTATTATTTAAACATATACAACTTACTTAAATCTAGTAATTAGTTTTAAACTTACTTTTATCTTTTCTTGTGTATGTTATTTTCCTATATGAGCAACTACTGAAAGAAATCTTGAAATTTTATATTTTTAGAGGTCTGGAGGCTGCTAATACCTATATTCAGGAATAATGTCTCAAGGAAATGATCTGGCAGTCCTTATAGAAATGGCATTCTAAAAACCCAGCAAAGGCTGTCATGTATTTAGGAGCTATAAGAATGGCATCCTCTTTAATAATCTAATATTACTGTCAATTAGTCATTTTGGAGGGGATGAAGATAATTTACTCAGGATATTTAGTTTATAAGTCTCTAGGCAATACTTCTACTTGTTAACCATATTGTCAATACTCAACAGATGTAACTGGGCATTTTTTAAATGCATAAACACTTTTAGATCAGTAAGGGAAAAATGAAGCTCTATATGCATTCTGCTTTTCTGTTTTTACTCTCAAACACTGTTTGGAGAGAAGAGTGAAAGAAGGGAAGTAATGGGGACAGATGTTTTTCTAGATTTGAAAGATTCTGTAGTTAAATTTGACTTTGTCTTGATTCTAAAAAATCTAAAGTCCTATGGACAGTAGATGCTATGTTTTGTTGCTTCACAATACTTTTCCAAGAGATGCAATTATATTTCAGAAAATGAAACAAGTCATCTTAGATAGAGATATGTCTCTTATTCCAAAGACCTTAAAGTTTGAAGTGAATAAAATTCCTGAAAAATTAAGTTTCAACATTTTCTCACTGATATGTTGACCTAATTTTTCCTTCTACATGTTTTCCACAGTGAAGGGAATCTATGCAATTTGAAGCCTGTATTGTATTTTATCATGATGCTTAATGCAAATACAAAGATTTTGGGAATCTTTTCTCAGAAAATTTAATTTACTGCTGGGTTATAAAGTCTAGTGACAAACAGAAACATCTAACTTTTTAAGTAATCAATGTGGCTGGTATTTTATTAATTGCCGTTAGTCAGAAATTTGTGTAACAGCAATATGTCTCTCTTTGCAGACAAATAGGTTGCAAAGAGGTTTTATTTTTGTCTTTTTTCAAAAGCAGTTGTGTTTTCAAAGAGCAATTGCTGCTGTTCGTTTAGTTACTCTATTGGGCAAGGTTTGTGCAAAAGTAAGTGAATAGCTATGCAGAAATACATGGTTTATGTGATTTTTCTTCTATACTGTATTATCCCTTCATCAAATATGTGAAAACATTTTTTAAAGAAAAGTAAATGTTTTACATGTGTCATTCATTTACTTCATATTTTCAATTCAGGAGTATAAATATGAAATGATCTTATTTTCTCTAACAACTCACTCCCCAGCTCTTCCATGTTAAATCCCCTTTCTTAATTCCTTAACACATCATAATTCTGTACTAACTTTAGCTGTTTAAACTGAATTGTTAAAACTTGGTCTTATGTCTCCATCTCTGGTCAAACAAAACCACACTTGTGACTTGTGGCTTGAAGGTTTTCTATCTTTCCCAGGCATTGACTTCCAGATTTTACTGCCTGAGTGTGCAAAGATATAGGCCATAGTGGTCATCTTGCCCTGCCAGAAAAAGGCCAGGGGAAGCTGGAAGGTGACCCTGTTCTCATTCAGCTTCCCCAGTACCCCTGGGAGCCCTGCTGATTCATGTAAAAGAATTTGGCTCAGTTCTTTTACATGCTTCTATAGAAACATTTATTTCTCAAAACAGCTATACCTATTTCAATAAATGAGAGTTAGTTGGGCCACAGATTGCAAACATTAAACCAGTAAAGGTAAGCCGTGGCTGCCAAACTTCATTGAAAGTAGTTTTGTGCTCCAGAGAAAACAGCTTGAATAGCTTCTAATGAAAAGTTTTGCTGTGCTTTTTAAAAGGAATTTCAAATATACAAGTGGAATTCTTGATGGAGCAAACTGAACATAAGGTCATTCTACAACAACAATATGTAGAACAAATAGAACACCAGTAAGTGCCATTAAGATCATGAATTATCTTGCTGTGAAGTTAATTCATTTAATGGATACAATCTCATGGTTGAGAAACTTCAATTAAGAGTAAAATCTGAACAATGAAAAATTTTAGGTGAGATTTGCAGTGGTTCAGAGATGATAAAAGGAAGCCTGATAAACAGATTTATTTGCATGTCACCTTTTGGTTTTTTTTAACAGAATAGCAATTAATGCCTCTTTGTAGTTTTATGCAATAAAACAGAATACACAATTAAATGATCCAAATGAACATTTACTTGAACTGCCTTGCAGGAATAGAGGAGCTTACAATACAATTATGCAACACTACCTTCTGTGATGTTATAAAAGAAAGAAAAAGCACAAAATTCCTACAAAAATTTGCCTCTGTAACTCCTTTTTTAAAAATTACATATATCTTGTAGGCATATCTAAAAAAATGTCTCTGTGCACAGGGAAAGTTTATTGTTGATGTTATGAGAAATTATGGGTTAAATGCTTTGGAGCGACCTTGAACATGAGAGGCACTATAATGGCCATGCATTTGGTTTGTGATTTGACCAAGATGACCATGACAGGATGCCACAAAGTGCCCTTATGGTTAGCACAAGAGTTCTAGATCCCTCACCCAAAAAGGATAAGTCTGAGACTGCAAGTTAAGTAGGATGATGGGGAAAGCAACCCAACTGTATAAGGAAAGATGGAGAAAAAAAGACTGGCTGAAGCCAGAACAGCCCACTTAGATCAAAAGATAACCTTGAGCAGATAAGTCATTGATTAGGATAATAGAGAGGAAAGACGGGCAAGCCCTTGTAGAGATACTACATTATCTCTAGTCTGCCTAATATTGAATTTGTTTTATGTGATAGAATATCTTTTAAGCCATTGTTTTGGGGCTTTTCTGCAATATGTAACTCAGCCTAATGCAAACTGACACCAAATTTTAATTTAGAACTTATGAGCATAGCAGTTAGAACATAAGAATATACCAGACAGCTCCATTCTCACAAAACTTTCTACATCTTGGGAAACATAAGTAATAATAAATTTAAGTAATAATAATAGAATGTAAAAATGTAATAATCAAGGACTTCCCTTAGAACTTTGAGTACATAGAGCAAGAGTGTTAAATATGTCAGGATGAGCAAAGGTCTCCCTGAGGAAAATGTGATGGGTTTATGCATTACTGTGTTTAAGAGAATACAGCCTTAATGTTTAATACTTAATGCTGATATTCACATATGCGGACCATGTTCATGACCAATAATGTGCGAGAAAAGCAGTTTGTTTTTCTTTCTCTTGCAATCAATTGCATTCATCTGTCCATCACCATCAAGCATTCCTTTTTGAGACTCTTTCTATATACAGTTTATGTTTGTGATCACACACCATCATAGATGTCCTTAGAAGGTAGTCTTCCAGAAACACACTCTAAGCAAAACTACTGAGCTTTTATGTTATAGACAAGAACAGCAGTAACATGCTTTTCTCCTAGGGTGCCTTTCAAGATGCCCTGAAATCATTTTTCCTAAGCACATGTGGGCAGATACACTTTTCAAATACAATACTCCTATATGGCACAAGTATATTATTTAGTTTAGAGCCAGTGCTGATTCAAAAAAGTGCTTCAATGAAGGACAAATATGCTTCCAGAAAGATCCTCTCAAAAAAGTATGCTTCTAGAAAAGAAAATAGCATTAAGACATCTTTCAGAACAGATGCCATAGCCCAAAACTTATTTTAGGAACGGAAATTTTCTTTGGTTGAGTTGTTTTAGGAAATGACCTAATCTTTTTTTCTAGAACAATGTGCAACGGAGTAATAGTACCATTTCTTAATGGGCCATCTGATATTTTAGTTTGTACATATAATTAATCATTTTATTGGTCTCCTGTAATTATAGAATTAATGGAGATAAAATTTCCTCTGTGTATTTAAAATATTAAAGGACGGTAAAGCTATTACTCTGAGAAAATGGCCAGTCCTAGTGTATAGCAGCATAAGACAGTTAGTGTAGTGTAGTGAGCTGTGTTAACCTTTGACTGAAATATTGAGACAGAAGATGTAGTTAGTAGTTTTTCCTGCTTACAGTTTTAATTTTACATCTGAATAAAATGAAAACAATCAGGTGACATATTTTTCTTCCCTATAAAAGAGAGAATTACAGTTCCCTAAAATCAATAGCTGTCAATCAAGGCCTAGACATAGTGTGATATGCATGAATAATTAAAGACTGATTTGTTAACCATGCAGAAGTGAAGTTAGCCATGCAAAGAGACACATTGTCAATTGCCAGCAATTTACTATGTTTTTGAAAACCACAGGCAGCAATTTACAGAAAAGATTAGGCCAGTTACTGTATACATGTGACATTTTCTTGATTTAAGATGTCAATCTAAAAAGCTGTAAACTGACACCTGGAGTTTGGAATGAGGTTATTAAGTTTACAAAAAGCCGCTTTTTGCTGAAAATGTCTATGTTTCTTCTCTGGGAGACCCCTGAATGCACACCCCTGCTGGGGCTAACCATGTGGATGCAAATGAGCTGGGTCACGGAAGGGTGGCACACCTTCTCCCGGGACCATTAAGTACCTACCTTCGCATCGTTCACTGCTCAAATGCACTTGGCATCCATAAGAAAGCATGCCCATGGGCTTTTACTTCTTAGGGCTGATATTATTAGAAAGAAGGCACTGTGAATGCGTTTTAATAGTCCTAAGCCATCTCAGTAGATATAATTACTTTAATCTTGCCTCAGAATTTCTATTTTTTAGAATATTCTAAAGAGTATGGTATGAGCAAAGTAGAACATCGCCACCAGATATTGCAGTAATAATTGCTGCAGGCAAGATCCACTGATGAGTGCTAAAATTAATGGGGCAGTCTTTAAGGAGAAACAGGTTATCTGTATAGCCTCAAATTATCTCCCTCAAGATACTTATTAATTACTGTATTGGTTTTAACACGTGTCCCTTGATTCTTTGATATTCCCTTCCTCTAGAAGGTGAAGCTTAATTCTGCTTCCTCTCCATGTTTCTGGATTTAGTGACTTGCTTCTAAAGAATAGAGCATGTAAGGGGAAAAAGGTAACTTTCCCATGGAAAAACTTGACAGGCAGCACTTTAACCAGGGGGTCAAGGTTAACATCATCTAGAATAAGTCATGTTGGTATCATGTATCCCCAATATGATGTGATGGGAAGAGAATTTTGCCTCTAAAATATCTTTCCCAAAATTCATAATTCCAATATAACCTAAAGAAAAATCAGAAAAAAAAATCGAAATGAAAACATTCTACAAAGTATCTGTCCAGTATTCTTCAAAGTCTTTATGCCAAGTTCATGAAAACCAGGGAAACACAACAGATTGTCACAGATTAGATATGTGACAAAGTTGACTAAATAAAACTTGGTGTTCTGGGCTGAATTCTGGAACAACATCAAAAGCTAAAACAGGGATTAGTGGAAAAATTAGTGAAATACAAATAAAGTTTTTGGCTTAGTTAATAGTAGCGTGGATATGAAAGTTGCTAATGTTAGGAGAAGCCCAGTGAAGGGTATGTGGGAATGCTCTATACTATCTTTGTAACTTCTATGTACATCTAAACTGTTTTTTTTTTTTTTAATTTAAAGAAAAAAAAAGGTCAATGGATGATATGCATTGAATTGTGTCTCTCCAAAAAACATGTTGAGCCCTAACCCCCAGTAGCTCAAAATGTAAATTTATTTGGAAATAGTGTCTTTGTAGATGTAATTAGTTAGTAAGATGAGGTCATACTGGAGTAGGGTGAAGCCTTAATCCAGTATGGCTGGTGTCTTCATGAGAAGACATGGGTATGCAAGGGAAGAATACCAAATTAAACAGGAGGCAAAGACTGAAGTGCTGCATCTACAAGCCAAGAACACCAAGGACTGCCAGCCTCCACTAGAAGTGAGAGAGAAGCAAAAGGTTGCCCTCTTATAGAATTCAGAGGGAGCACAGCTCTGCTAACACCTTGAGTTTGGCCTTTGGATTCCAGAATTGTGAGATTGTCTTCTGTTGCTTTAAGCTGCCCTATCTGCTCCTTTAATGTAGCTTTGTTATACTAGAAAATTAATACAATTGAAAACTAAACTTTATTATTATGAGCCATTTAAATATATTGTTATTGATATTAAAGTTAGAAACAAATTCTTTTTTCTTGAATATTAGAAGAAACTACATAAAGCTACATTTTCAGTAAAAATTGTAAACTTCAAGATTTCCTGAAAAATGGTGGCTACCCAAAGAGAATTTATGGGACAAAGATTCCACAATTCAAATGCAATGGTGTATAGTGTGTGGTTGATAATTTCTCTGTGCTTTAGGAAAAAAAAAAGTGTATATTTCTAAATTTATTCTCAGTGTTTACATTAATTTAGTAAACCCTTCAACATTTTCCTAGAAGTCCAAACCTTATAAATCATAGTTTTCCTTGTAATTCCTACTGTGAGATTGCATATGCCAATAGTCATCATAAAGTACAAGTTGAAGCTTTGTTTTCCATACGAGAAACTAGACGACATTTTCTTTTTTGTCTAGCAATAAAATAAATCTGAAGAGTGATTCTAACATCTTCTTCTGTCTTATGCAGTTTAATATCTTTCCATCATTTTCTCTAAATTTTTTCTCAAAGGGGAGAAGAATGAAGACTTTAATAAATTATTTTATTTTTCATCTCAAGTTTTCAAGGGTAAAATGTAAAATGGTAGAAGTCAACACTGAAGTGGTTTGTGAATAGAAATTATTATTAGACCATTATCCTGACTCTATTAAGGATTTTTTTGTTTTGATATTTCAATAAGTGGCTTTTTTTTTTTCTCATTTCCAGTGGGGTTGGAAATGAGTGACTCATGTTTGTTGAAAACAAATTATCAAAGTTTACATCCCCCTGGACATCTATATAAGATGGATAATATCCCCAGATAGGTGAAGAGTCCTCAAACAGTTTCTCAGATTACAGGCATGAAGGCTACTTACAGCCAGGGAAGAGCACAGGCTCAGACACCTGAGTCTCCTGACTCTTAAGTCCTCACTCTGCTGCCTACTAGCAGGTGACTGAGCAAGTTATCTAACATCTCTGAGCCTCAACGTGTAATTCATTGTTTGAAAGATAAAGTACACTGCACAGTAAACCTTTGTGGTTCGTATCCGTCAATATTTTAGAAACGAATACTAAAATCATTTCAGAGGATATACATTCCTGCTCTTCTTATTCTCCATGGATAATCTCCTTGATGATTTCTTCTGCTTTTCTATTACTAATTTCACCTCTCACTATTTCAGGAAAATGAACTCCCTAATCAATGCTAGACTTTCTTTATTGGGAACCTCATATTTTCAGATGGAGATTTCACATGCAAAATGTCAAATCTATGTCTGTTCTGACTCTTCTCTGAAGTCTCACATTTCTTGCAATGGACAAAATAATAATGTTTGAACTCTCTGTCATCAACAAAAATGAAGTGCACACTTACATCATCTCCAGGCTTGCTGTGGCCCTTCTTTCTGCTGTTGGACAGTTTGAATAAGCTGTGAATTCCTTGAGAACAGAAACCCTGTCATTTTCACCTTTATTCCGAGGGCCTGAGCAAAGTTTATGTCTTAGTCCATTTGCATTGCTCTGAAGGAATACCTGAAGCTGTGTAATTTACAGAGAAAAGAGGTTTATTTGGCTCATAGCTCTGCAGACTGTACAAGAAGTATGACAGTGGCATCTGCATCTGGTGAAGGCCTCAGACTGCTTCCACAGGTGGTGAAAGGTAAAGGGTTGCTGGTGTGTGCAGATCTTTTTGTGCATACGTCTTCCTTTTCCTTTGAATAGGTGCCCAGATTTCAACACAAAATTTAGCAGAGCCAAACAAATCGTATCCAAACCATAGCACTGCATAATATTTGGTAGGTGATCAATAAATAGTTGTTGAATAAATAAGTGAATGAATGAAGACCAAAAGTTTTTTCAGATTGGAAAGGATAACTACAGTGGAAAGAGATGGGAAATCAAAGTAAGGATAAGTGTTGTCACGAGTTGCCTGCCAGGCCCCTGCATATATTATTTCTAATCTGTGCAACAGCCTCACAGGGTACGTGTCAGTGGCTGCAGGAGACAGGGACACTGCAGATAACAGAGAAGAATAGTGAGCCAGAGGGCAGTCCATGAGATGCCTGGTACGGTCATGCCCATGGAGCCTTGGGAACGAAGCTGCCAAAAGCTGAGCTCATCTTTGAGCACAGCTGCCATGCTCTCTGCCATGGATACCTTCGATGGCAGCCACTTGCTTGGAGGCTTTGGTGCCCAGAGGCTGCCATGCAGGGATACTGGCAGGCCCCCACCTTGGAGAAAGACCACCAGATCTGGAGGGTGGAGGATATGGAGAGGGCAGGCATCCCTCTAGGAGGCACCTGTCTTTCCTGGTGGCCTCCCCACTTCTCTATTCCTTTACATCTGAGAGAGCACAACTAACACAGACAAGAGGGGCAGGAGGGCTTAGTATTCACTTTCAGAGTTGGGACTTTCATCCCTCTTCTCTCAAAATAAAAATGTAGGCTGGATTAAGCTACCCATGTTCAACTTAACTACAGTTAAAAACTTGGAATTACCTCTCTATGCTTTCCTTCACCTCTCTGAGATAAAACTGGTGACCTATGCAGGGACAGTGGAGAGGAAAGGGACAAAGTCAGGAAGAAACAAGACCTGGACATCTTAGCTTTGTCAAACATCTTTCAAATTTCCTACAGAGGAGGAGTGAAAAAGAGAGAGGAGTGAAAGGCTGAGCAAAAAGAAAACCCAAGCAAGAACCAAAGGGCTGCCCTAATGGCCTGTGACCACATGACAAATATGTTAGGACAAAGGAGACAGAGGAGGAAAAAGGAGAGAAAGGAGAAGAGGAAATGTGGAAGGAAAGATGAAAGCGGGAATCCCAGGTGCGGTTCTTTGTAGGAGGCTCAGCTCAGGGAGCCGAAAAGACAGAAAGCTCAGAATTCAGACACAGAATAGATAACTGGTGAAAAATCCTGGTTCAGTTTGGGAGGAATTTGTACTGCCTCAAAAGTGGGAATCTCGGGAGGATAAAAATAGTCCTTCTCCTCCATGGGCCTAGATCTGAAGATGAAAGAACATAAAGAAGGACTATCTTACAAAGATATTTTGACACTTTAAATGCCTGGTAGGTTATATACCATGAAATTGTGCCATTGTGTCATCAGAGTTATATATAGTTTATTCTACATTAGCTTTTATTCTAAGATTTGCACAAATTGTTAAAAAAAATTACACATTTGAAGAAAATTCAAGGATACCAAAATATAAAGTTCGGCATGTAGAGGTCAGTGCCACAGGCTTAGGCCACTCCCAGGTGGTGACCACAGGAACTTGCCTCTATCCAAAGAAGGTAGAGTAGTTTTAGATTTGGGAGCTGTCTTAGGATAATTTTATCATATTCCCACATGTTAATCTTTTAGTGATATGAATTGGAGATAAAATTGCTACAGAAATCACATAGTAGTGTGCAGAAGTACACCCAGAGGAAATAGGTGAGTAAAGTCCTATCTTCAGGTTAGTGTAAAATAGACTTACCTAAACATGTCATATGCCCTGTCCTCATACCCTAGTGCTGCTGTCACAAATCACCACAAAGTGGGTGGCTTAAGACAGTAGAAATTTATTCTCTCACAGTTCTGGGGGCCAAGAGTCTAAATCAAGCTGTCAGCAAAGCCATACTCCTTCCAAAAGTTCTAGAAAAGAGTCCATTCCTTGACTCATCCAGCTTCTGGTGGTTCCAGCCATTTCTTAGTCAATCTCTGCCTCCTCTCTGTGTCTTTATGTCTCAATTGTCTTCCACTTTTCTCTCATAAGGGCACTTGTCACTGGATTTTGGGCCCATCTGGATATTCCAGGATGATCTCATCTCAGGACCCTTAAACTAATAACATCTGCAGTGATCTTTTTTCCAAATATGGTTCCATCTACAGGTTCTGAGTAGAGAATCTTCAGGGAGGAGAAGCACCATTCAACACACTACATGAATCAAGCTAAAAATCCACCTAATGAATAAGGTGATGCAGAGTAAAAGAGTTTCTAGATAGCAATTTTTTTAATGCTGGGTTTTTATTTTTTACTTTGTTTTCCTCTTAAGCCTAAAAATGTTGGAGTTTAGAAATTGTCATTGGGAACGCCAGGTTTTCAATTCTATTAGTAGTCGACACATATGCAGTACCTATTTCACAATTGTGACCTTCTATCCCCCAAATATTCTATAGCAATATATCATAATGCAAGTTTCTTGATGAAAATCTCAAGAAAAAAGAAATGCAGGACTTACATATTTCAAAAATTCCAAAGACCTTATATAATTTAGCCTCTACAGAGACGCAAGAACACCCCTGCACACACCCTAACGCAGAGACACAAGAACACCCCTGCACACACCCTGACGCAAAGACACAAGAACACCGCTGCACACACCCTGACGCAGAGACACAAGAACACCCCTGCTCACACCCTGACACAGAGACGCAAGAACACCCCTGCACACACCCTGACGCAGAGATGCAAGAACACCCCTGCACACACCCTGACACACATGTACCGCCATGCACTTGCATTGCCCATTACGATTCCCTGCCCAAGTAGTGCTAGAGTAAATAAATACCTTCCTACCCTCTAAAGATGAAATGTGCAGTAGCACAGACCAGCTTAAATTTCTCAAAAATTTTGAAAAGTCACATCCTTAGCAATTCTAAGAAAAATGTGTCAGCCTGAATATAAAACCCTCTCTTTAAAACTAATCATTTTTTCTCCTCCACACCCTTTCTCATACACGAAAGTGTGGTTGACAAGTCCTAGAGAAATAAATTATTTATAAGTTTTACAGTGCATTGATTTTCTAAATAAAAGGAAACCATGCCATGGCGTAAATTCTGCTACAAAGAACTACATGACAGAACTAAGTATGTTTAATTAATCTAAAATTCATATAATATAATGATAGTAAATCATTACCATTGTTGGTAAATTACACAATGTTAGTATATCTCACTGATGTGTTTTGAGTAAGTGAAACACAAAACTATATACTCTCATGATTATTTTTTAAGAAAATTTGATTTGTAAATGAAGTCCCTTTATTTTTATAAATTTTATTTTTATACACACCAACAAAAATCAAGTTTTTAAAAAATTAAATAAAATTCAGCATATTATTGAGAAAGTATTGTTTAAAGTTTATTATTCAAGTGAGGAATCTCTTAATGACAAAATTAATTGCAGATAAAGCCAGACATAAAACAAATATTTTCTGCTTTCATGGACTGGATCTTTGAAGAGCATCCCTGAGGCTGTTCAAAGGCTTTGTAGCAATTGTCACCTCTCTGTTATGTGACACAAGCAAGCTTTAGAGAAATGCCTGGTATACAGTGAGACACACATGCAAATGAGCTTCCAATCTCAGCCAGCCTTTCTGGACTGGGTTATTTCTGCCCAAATTCCACTGTATCCCGCCACACAGGAAGGCTCCAATAGGAAGACAGTAATAAGGTCACTGCCAGACGTTGAGAATGAAGTCTGAAGTTTCCTGCATAGAAAGGAAATAAAGAGCTCAATCAACTGGCAGATCCCATAGAAAGTGTTCTTAAGGGCTGCATTTAGTGCTTCAGCAAAAGGAATGTTCTGTGTCCACCTTTCTTGTCCTTTGAATTCTTATTAATTGAGGCAGGATGGACTTCCAGGTCTTCCTAGTCCTACAAAGGGACTATAACTCCAAGAGTTCATGGTGAACTCATTCTCTAAGTCAGGATGCATTGTGGCAGTACAAAGAGTAGGATAGAAAAGGGCCTCCCAGAGGTTGAACCTCAAGGACTGGGGGAGTCACACTGGGACTTAAGGGATCCAGGACCTTCTGTCTTGGGCAAGATGGTGAGAACCAGAAAGAGGACATAAGGAAGAAGAATGCACAGTGGAATCTAAAGTTTAGGTTTCTAAAAGATAAAATATGCTAACCACATTGTGTTGACCCCTCAGCCCATGAGAAATTATAAATGCTGTCCTAGTATTCCTAGAAATGTACTTATAACAGGTTTTATTCAGTTCCCCCAAAATTGCCAAGTCTATTTTGCTAACTACTGACAATACTATAATATTTCTAAAAGGTAAGACACCACATAGAATAGTCATAAGTTCTGCCTTTTCAAAATTATGTAAAATCTCAGAAATATGCTTTCCTCCCAGATAAATGAGCCTAGAAAAGCTCTGAGTGATTGATCCATACTAAGAGGAGCTAAAATCTTATGAAAGAAAAGGGCCACATTAACGTAGGTGTTTTTTTAGTAGTTATTATTGTTAATTATTATATATTTAGAAATAGACATTCGAACAGGGAAAACATACAAAATGAACAGTTAAAAACTGCCTAGTCCTACTCCTCAGACATTGTTTTAATTCTGGTGTTTATTCATACTGAATCTAAATTGGTTATTTACCTCAGAAAGAACACATTTTTTAATGCTTATGAGGACCTTGAATTGTGTACAAAACGTATGGCATATTGTGCTACTTTTAATATTTAAAATAGAATGAGGCTGGGTGCAGTGGTTCATGCATGTAATCCTAGCACTTTGGGAGGCTAAGGCAGGAAGATCACCTGAGGTCAGGAGTTTGAGACCATCCTGGCCAACGTGGTGAAACCCCATCTCTATTAAAAATACAAAAATTAGCTGGGCATTGTGGTGGGTGCCTGTAATCCCAGCTACTCAGAAGGCTGAGGCATGAGAATCATTTGAACCTGGGAGGCAGAAGTTGCAGTGAGTCGAGATCATACCACTGCACTCCAGGCTGGTGACAGAGAGAGACTCCATCTCAAAAATTAATTAATTAATTAATTAATTAAAAATAAAAATAAAAGGTATCATGGGCACATAAAGGGTTTGGTGATTTTTAAAACTCCTTTTAATATGGGTCAATCACTCAAAGCTTTTCTAGGCTCATGTATTTGGAGGAAAGCATATTTCTGGGATTTTATGTAATTTTGAAAAGACAGAACTTATTACTATTCCACATGGTATCTTACCTTTTAAAAATATTATAGTGTCATCAATAGTGAAATGTACTTGGCAGTTTTTTTTGACTGAATAAAACTTGCCATAATTACATTTCTGGTCATTTTAGGATGGCATTTATAATGTTTCATGGGCTGTGAGGGGTGCAGTGGTGCAATAGCTCACTGCACCCTCAAACTGCTGGGCTCAAGTGATCCTCCTGACTCAGCCTCTGGAATAACTGAATCTACAGCCATGCACCTACCTTGCCTGACTGGGACATTAAGTTTTATAAAGTAATCATGGGTCAGGGAGGGGAATAATTTTACCAAACACAGAAACAAAAACAACACAGACAAAAATACTCAGAATATCTCCTCTGAAAGATTTTCTCAAATGTATCATGTTTAAAAGCACTTTTCTCTTCCATTCGCCTTATGAATCCATGACCATATACTTAGGTCTCCCTCACCCGGGAGTTACCTCCTGCATCTGGGCACTGAAGGTGCAAGGAGAGTACCTGGAAATGAGAGAAACTTTGAGTTGGACAGACACTGAGACCGCTGTGAGATGTGTCATAATGTGTTAATTATTCCCACCTAGAAATTTATTTGATGCAGAGTGTCATCCTCTAAGTGGCCCAAGAGGACCCTCTGATCTGCAAGCAAGAGAGCCTGGTGAGATCCCCGAGCAGAAGACTGAGTAGAGCAGGGCTTTAAGTGCCGGTGAATGCAGCTCTGACTGCCAAAAGTGGCAATATCTGTGAATATTTCTGGTAGCTTCTTTTTCTCAAACCTGGCCCAAGTTAATGCTCATAACAAAAGGCAGCTCAGTTTTAATTGTTCCGCACCAGACTGCTAGTCAAATGCTTCTGATTCTACCCTCACTCCACAAGCGAATGTTATCTAGCCATTTTTCCAAAAGTAGAACTACTTTTTACATAGAGATAATCAATCATCAGTCCCCACATAGTACAGCCTGGATAGTTCTGATTGCTATAAATTTATATGAAGGAACTTAGGTGCCCTGCATTTTTCCCCAAAGTCAACTTCATTCCCATTCTTGGTTCTCCTTTGAACCATGTTGATGCTGAGTGGTCCCAACACTCTCACCCCATGTGACTTAGCACGCTCGTTCAAAACTGGGCTTGCTGAGAAACTGGTTCTGGAGAAGTTAATGACTTTGTTTTCACCAATGTGCTCTCTTAGCTGAAATGTCTGCACTATTCTGTCACCTCCAGAGGTAGGAGAAATGACTCAGTCACACTTTCACACCATCCTAATTAAGACGGTATTTAAAATTGAGTGACTAGATAAGATCACCTGAGACTTACAAATAAAAAAAAAAATAGAAAGAAAAGAATTAAGGCTTGGGCCCTGGGAATTCTAATACATAAAAGCTGATCAGAGAAAGGAAGCCACTGAAGGAGCCAGAAGAGCTGGAGACAGAGAAGCCTGAGACAAGCCAGGAGGGCAGTGTCATAAAGAGAAAAAAGTGTTTCAAGAGGGAGGGGCCTGGTGAGCCAGGACAGATACTACTGAGAATTCAAATAGGATAGAGAGGGAAAACTGACCATTGGTTCTGGCAGAATGGAAATCTCTGCTGTCTTTAATAACAGCCCTGCAATGGACAGACTAGGAGGGAATCTCCCTAACACTACATGGAAGGAAGAGTCACCAGGAGACCTTGGAGATGGAGACTGGCAAATGCTCCCATTTTGCTGCCAAGGTAAACAGGAAAATGAAGTAGTAACTGAGGGAAGACCAAGAATCAAGGGAGCATTGGATTTTTGCTTCTGTTGTTCGAAATATAGAAAATATTAAAATGCATTTGTATGTCAATGGAAATGATCAGTTTGGGAGAAAAATCACTTTTCAAGGGAGGAGAGCTAATTCCAGGGTATGGGCTAGAGGAGGTCCATCTAAAGCACAAGTGGAGGGATTCAGCTTAGACGGGCACGGGGACATTTACCAAGATGGAAGAGAATGTGTGTGCAGGAGGTGTACAGAATTAGATTTAGTGATTGGAAGATGCAGTGATGTTTCTATTCTTGTTGCTTTTATATTCTCAAGGATGAATGAGACGATGTCAAGATGAAAAAAGTCCCCAAATAAGGTTACAAAATTATACTAACTAAAAGTTCCAAAAAAATTTAAATATTTAATAATTTTTAAATTAATCTTCATAAAGTGGAAACATATAGCACTGCTGCATTTCTGCTAAAAAAAGAAATACTGACCTAAGATATAAGAAGGTTTCAATTTAAAAGTACCTGTTAGGCCAACTAACCCCTATTAAAAGGAGCTGCACTTGACCACATGGATGGATCTTTGTAGCTAAGAAATATCTAATCACAATAGCAAAAATGCTCTAAGTAATCAGTTAACATTTTGTACGATGTTTGGAGGCTTGTGATAAATTAGTCTGAGGACAACTGTCATTTGGGAAAATTCTGTGTCACTTAAAGGCTAGTCCTGGTATCACATTCCTAGGCACAGAGAAACTTTTCTAGGATAGATTAAGGCACAAATTCACGTTCACTTTTGAACATGGAAATTACACAGTTATTTTCATGAAAATACTTAGTAGAACTAATAATTAGAAACCTTAGATAGGATGTTCCTCTTTGCTACAAATCTGATGCATTTCTTCAGTCTTCCCTCTAAAGAATTATTTTCCACTTAGTTATATGACACGTTATTCTAAGGTTGATGTAATCCCCTCTGTGTCTTTAAACTCATATGTGGAAATGACTGGCAGCCACAGAACAGGCCCTCCCTCCCTGTTGGTGGCCAGAAGTCTCATGTTCATGTGGGAGATTGTATAGGGGGCACAATGTCATGACAGGCCTACAACCACACTGTGCTGAAGAAGGCAATGTTTTAAAATAAGGGTAATTCAACTGCACTATTAAAATGTTGGAAATTTTGAAAACTATATAGAAAGATCATGCAAAATATGACCCTGATGGCTGAGTAGCCTTCAGATGTCACTGCTTCTCTCAGTCTCACCATGACTAAAGGACTCTTTTCTTCCACATGTCACTAACCTCTCCCTCTTTCAGACCTAACAATGGCAATCCCTGGCTGTTCTTCTTCCAAATCTAATCTGTGTGTTCTTTATACCATCTCCCTACCTTTCTAATTATTATTTTTTTGTCCATGAAACTACTTCAACATACCCTAATTTCAGTGTGCCATTGGTTTTCTTTTGGGATCTTGACTGATATAAATGTCAAAGTTTTACATAATTGTCTTTACTGGGGAACACTGACACCTGTTGGTCTTCAGGTAGACATAAAAATGTTTTGTGTTTATTTCCTTGGTTAGAAAGTGGGTGGATCAACAGCTAACTCCTTCACAGTGGCATCTGCAAACAAGCTTCTGCCATCTCTCTGACTCTGTTCCACTTACTAAGCATTTGAGTTTGCTGCTCTTAGAGCCTCTTGAAAGAGGAAGTGAACCAGACATTCACGTAATAAAGTCAGAGGATTAGAGAAAACAAATATAAAGCAGAAATGTTGGTCACTACTAAAAGCAAAATAATGGCTATGTATTGATTTTAAATATTGATCTTGCCTTTTTCTTTCTGAATGATTTTATGACGTTTATTTTAAAATAGTTTCCCAGAAATCAATATAAATTGTAAAGGCCTTCATTCTGCCTTGTCTGTGGCACCTGACACAGTATTAGGCATAGGCAGATGATTTATTTCCGTATTTATACGTGCAGTTGTCTACATATAGCTGTGTAGCTGTACATGGAGTCTGCTATTCATAGTTTTATCATCTTTAAAAATCGTGCTTTCAAAAATTTCTCACACATAGATTAAAATAACATCCAAAGGGAAATTATATGGTAAGTACTACTCACAGAAAGAGTCCACCCTGTTCTTTCGATTGTGAAATACTCATCTAAGTCAAATCATAGCAGAATCTTTATTGTCCGCAATGCTAATTAGAAGTCGTTGGACAAGGGGAAGCTGATCAGTATAGGAATAGAGCTTGGGTAGCCACTACCAAAATCAATTCACCACGTAATGATTTTGCAGCATGAAGTTGAGTATCACAAGATCAGGGATAACTTCTTGGAAAAGCAGACAATGCAATTTTTTGAGGATGTTGTTTGCTTCATACTTAACAAGAACTCAACCTAAGTCCCTGTGTTTATCCAAAATTTTTACTGTATATCTAGCACCTTTTAAGGGAGAGATAAACAGCTAAATTATACCAAGTAAATGTGAATAACACTGTTTATTCATTTACATTTCATAAATATAAGGAAGTCAGGTTTTTTTTCTGAGAAGAAGGTGGTAGCAGTAAAAAGAAAACCTGTGTTTTTTAATGGCATCTTATTTAAATGTGAATGTGGATAACTATACCTAAAGTAATGAAGAGGTAAAGATATTGTCTACACACATACACACAAACAAATACACTCATGGTTACACATATACACATGTACACAGACACTTAGATCCAAGTTTTTCAAATATTTTTCCATATTGAAGATAAATGAATACATTTATTTGAGTATTTGTTAAATATGAAACTGATTTTGAAGCTCAAAGATTTACTTTCTTAAGCAGATCTACTCGAGAGTCTAATTTAAAAGGCATCACTGCTGTCATATCTGGTTTAGTTTGGACAATTAGAGTTCTATAGGAATTTTTACTCTATACTTCCATTTTGTGACCATAAGACCAATTTTGTGATATAAAACATCAGTAACTAAGATTTTAAATGTGAAGACTTGGACCAAAACAACTTTCAAAAATCACATTTCCCATCTAATCTAAAGCCATTTACATGTACACAAGAAATTAGCGTGATCATTTCCGAAGATGTTAGTCATCTCCAAAGCTCTTTCTTGTTCTGTAATTTTTCTTGAAAATTATTACCTTAGAGTGAATTGTAAGATTTTTTTGGAGGATGAAATATCTTATGTGTTAAATACATTTTAATCAATTAAAACTAATCATAATAAAATAAAATAATGTAACCATAGCTGAATAGTAGTTTATATTTTAAAATACACATTATTATGGTATCCTAGTAATCCCAGTCGTTGGTTTCCTAATCAGTAGCTTCTGGAGAGGCCTTTTCACTTGTCCTCTACCACTCAGCATATATTCATTAATTTTCTACAATATGCCTGACATTGTGCTAGAACCAAGGCTATCAAGAAAAACAACATGCAGTCCCCTACTCTTGAAGTACTCCCAGTCCTAATAGGGGAGAGCACTGCGTGAGTGTGATCAGAGGCATTTCCAGGAGCCATAGGAACAGACTTGCCTAGAGAGATGAGATGGGCAAGTTCAACAGAGGCAAATCGTTGAGCTGTTGTTGAGCTAGAAGAGGCAAGTAAGTCTGGAGATTGAAGAGGAAACTACTTTGTGTTATTTTTCATCGAGTGCTCAATCAAAAGAGGTTTTTAATTGTTGCAAAAATTCAAAGTCATTTTTCTTATACCGTGGGGAAAGTAGAACAGAAATTGTTGGCTGACAGAACTTTTTTGGTCATATGTCTCCTAGACAATTTAGTTTCTGAAGCCAACATTAATTTAGAGGTAGGTATAAATAAAATAAATAAAGCTTAAAAGGTGAGTTTCAGAGAGTTGAGCCAATTCTTCGCATAATATATGAGAAACTTATTTACATTTAAAACCAAAAAATAGTGTACAGAATAAAGACTTGTGTTGTCTTTTGGCGCCTTTGCCTCTTTTTTCTCATTGCCTTCCAAAATTGCCAACTGAGACATTTAAACACTAAAGAGCAAGTAATTCTAGGAGATAATATGCTTAGACATTAAAAACTCTCTGCTGAGTACATCGTGCTTACTCTAGACATAGAACTGGCACATAGACGTTCCTGCTGGGCAGACCACTCCCTATGCCACCTAGGCTCCTGCAGAACACCATGCTGAAAATTAATTCGTGTATTTCTAATGCTTAGAGTTTATGGTTATGCTTATAATGCTTATACAGCACTGTATTCATCATTTTCAACATACTTAGATATTTATTGATTTTCATTTCTTTGAAAATCTATTAAATTTTCTACATTTTCATTTTGTATAAGCCTTCAGTCTATTTCATAGTACTACAAATCACTATAAGCAATTTCTGTTGAAGGGATGATAAATTATACATATGGCAAAATGTCAAATGGAAACAATGCCTATTCCCATATAAAGCAACAAAAAAGCACCCCAAAAATTATGAAAAATAATGAGTCAAAAACTTTTCAAAAAGAACAGAAGATTAAACCTTGCCGATTTCAATCATGAAATCAAACCCAGAGAGCACTGTGATCAGACACAGCAATGATTGATAACACTAAGAGACTCAAGTGTGTAAGAATGCAATGTGTCTCCTGGCAACATCTGCACAAGTGATAGACCACACTCTGCCAGGAATCTATCCCAAATGTTTCATCACTCACTTGCTGTGAAACCAAATCTTTCAAACTTCAAGATACTGAGTTTTGAACTCTATATTTTGTCACATCCAGCATGCAAGCAGAAAACAGAAAATCTCTGAATATGTAATACCAATTACATTCACATCTCTGTGGTTTTATTTCTTAAAGCAGGTGATAATATATTCTATGTTGGATGCCAATGTCATAAAACTCATTAAAATGCCACCTCCTATAATTTTGTAAGGAGAGCTGATAACACAATAAAATGAAGCAAGACTTTGCCCCTTCATTTTCTGAAATTTGGAGAATTTGATATCCAGGAAAAAAAATAAGACTTTAAATGAGGGTTTTGTGGTGATGTTGTATTTTTATTAAATATATTTTAGGTACTTTTAAATCTGACTCACTGTCAGGTTCTGGGGAAAGCAATAATAAGCATAGTGGATAGAGGCCTGCCCTTATACCAAAATGAAAAGGACAGTTAAATAGCCTTTCTGATTAAATGCTATAGTGCAATGAGAGCAGATATGCAGGTACAGTGGGAGCCATGGCAAGAATCCTTGACCTGAACTGAGAAACAGATAGGGATCCAAAGGGCTTCCTGGAGGAAGAGGTATTTAGGCTGAGGCCTGAAGGATGAGTATAAGTTCAAGGTGAAGAAGAGAAAGAAGACTGTTTGAAGCATAGCTGGAAAGATATGCCAAAGTAAAGATATTAAAGAATATTTAAGGACAAGAGAAAATCTTTGAGATGGGTGTTTTACAAGGATCGCTCTCTAAAGAACACACTGGGAAAATGCAGGAGAGATAGAAAAATAGCATAAAGAGGTTGTTGTGATAGAGATGGAATAAAGTTGATGAGGCTGAGGTAGACTTAGGAGATGGATGTGGCCTGGTGAAAGAATGTGCCTAAGGGGAAGTAAGAAGGAGCTAGGAGCCAGGCTTGACTCAGATATCTGATTCAAGCAACTTAGTGCACAATGATGTCATTCACAAAACATGAAATGTCAAAACATGGGCAGTTTGGGGGTAGAAACATCCATGACTTAAATGTTAGACATGTTGCATTTGAACACCTGTGAAGCATCCGAGTAGTGATGTCCACCAAGATCTGGATCCTTGGTTCTGGAGCTCTGGAAAAAAGCCTGGGATGGAGATCTGGGAGTCCTCAATGATGGGAATCATGAGAGTCAATGAGATCTCCCCCACAGAACATGGGTCATGAGACAAAAAGAGGACCTGGAAAGTACCTCAGCAAATGCCAGCTTCGAATGATGGGTAGAGAACTCTTGTGTCACATACCAAGTTTGCCAGCAAGTAAATCTTGAAGCAAAGCTGTGTTCTAACACTTTATTTCTGGTGGAAGCCTAGGAGAATTTGGTGAGGGTGAAACAGAAGTCAAGGAAGAAGGTGACGTAACTTCAAGCTAGCCACAGCCCCACAGGATAATGTGACCAAGTGTTACTTTACACAGGACATCTCCAGAAAGACCATGCAAAGCCCATGAAACAGTTGTGTGTGTGTATATGTGTGTGTGTGTGTGTGTGTGTGTGTTCAGGGCAAGAAAGCACAAACAATTTCCTTGCTTTTTCCAATTTCCAGTTTCTTGCTGATCAAAGTTCAGTCCCTGTGTGTTAGCACTGCACATTTCTAGGTTCCAAGCAGCTGCTTGGAAAAACTGAGCTCCCAGGGGTTTCACTGGGTTAAATGGGGCACTGGAGCTGCTGCCACTTTCCTAAGGCAGACCCCAGGCAGGCTTTGCTGAAATCAGTGTTTTGTCCCCAGAAGAGGCAAAGAAGAAGAGTAGGTGACAGGGTATGAAGCAATGGCAGGGGACGCCAGGACTTTATCATCGCTGTGATGATGCAAGCCACCACTGGGCTTATCTAGTTTGAGATCAGAGTACATCGATGAGACTAAAGATGAAGGTTTATCCAAACAAACCTGAGTACCAGTGTATGAACAGTGAATAGTACATCATGTAAGGAAGTCCAGCCTAGAGGGTAGATGAAAAATTGAATAATGCCAAAGAAGTCAAAGAAAGTGTTTCATGGAGGAGTCATCTATGTAAACATTTCTGATAAGTCAAATAGGATAAAACCTGTAGTCAATTTTAATGCATTATCCCTTCTTGTAGCAAAAGCAATTAACATTTCCTGTGGGGAACTACGCTTCTTTTACTCGGGATCGTGTGCTCTGGATTGATTGTAATCTATCTAGTGGCCCTAGGCTTGGAAGATGACCCAGACCCAGCCATCAGAAATTCATCTTTCTAGGCTCCGGGAGGACGTGTACCAAGCCAGATCAATAAGGCACAATTTTGTGACTTTTGTGAGAACAAGGGAAAAAAGCTGTAAACCTAGACTTTTCAATTAAGTGATCCAAATGTTTATTTTTTCCAAAAGCCAGTTTTACCTGGATTTCTGTCACTTGTAACTGAGAGCTTCCTGATAACTATAAGGACAGAAAAGTGTCCAGTGGATTTAGCAATGGGGCACTGATTGCCTTGGAGAGAACTGTTGTGGTGATGCAATGCTGGAAGAAATCATGGTTATTTTTTGTCCTTTATCAACTCCCTAGATGTAATTCACCTATTGGGAAAGTACTGAGACGAATGACTTTAAATTGTTTAAAGTACCTGTAGGAGGAAGCAGAATTAACAGCCACACATGTGTTCTGTTTGTGTATCTGCACAACTATCTTTCTGTTAACATCTGAGACGTCACCTTATAGGTCAGGAAGTAGGAATATCTCAACTGCTGCTGGATTCCTGCTCCATCCACTGCGATTCCACACACTCCCATGTAGGCCTGGGAAATATTTCCTTTGTAAATAAAACCCTTCCTTAAATACCCTAATTTGATCATTCCACTTCTTTCCTCTTGGGATCCTGATTGATCCAAAAGTCAAACTTTCATATGCTAATATTTTAAAAAGAATTGAAATCACTATATTCTGATTAAGGAGTAGGGCTAGTTTATTCTTCCTGTTTTTGTATTGTTTGTATTATTTTCAAGGAAGCATTTGAAACAGCTAAATCCTTCAAAACGGCACTCTTAGACAACCAGAAGAATATATCACTATTCATCTGTCTGTCTTTCTACCTAATATCACCCATGTATATTCCAAAGTTATTAGAGAGTTGGGTTTGTGATTTTTAGGACTCTTTGTAGTATTAAATAAATCAGATATTTACCCAGTAAAGTCAATGAAAAGAAAACAATAGGGTGGTTATTTTTGGCTATGGCTGAATAGTAAATAATGGCTGCATATTCATTTTTAAATATTAATTCGCCTTCTTTCTTAAATAGCATTTATTGATTTTCCCCTAAAATAATTCCTAAGCAATTAATGTATATTTGGAAGGCCTTTATATTGCATCATTCACACCACCTAGGACACTGCTAGGTACAGAATAGGTCAGTAATCATTGCTGGCTGATTAATTTGTTTGTAAGTTTGTATAATTAATTGTTTATACAGTTGTCTACTTTCAGTATTATAGTTGCATATGCAAGCCTGTCATCCTTACATTTATTCCTCTGAAAAACATACGCATTTCTGCATTGTCTTATTAGATAGATGAAAATAACATCCAGAAATGGGCTGTGTGGCAAATACCACTTTGGGGAAAAGTCTTTAATTTGATCACCCTGCTACCCCTATAATCAACTCAATTTACACATTTAAATAACTTAAGACTTAGAAATAATTTTCAGACACTTAATCCAATCCAACTACCAATTTAAAAAAATCAGTTTAAAAGATAATATGCTTCCACATAAAAATGTCCTTATTAAACCTGTAATAGCTTTTTCTGAACATAAAACTGAAAGGCGAAAGTTAATTTACACATTGCTAACGTTTATTAAAAGATATTGTAAAATCTATTTTTAACATTTGTATCTATATTTTTTAGGTTGATTTCTTTAGAAACCCACTCCATTTCTAAAATTTTCTCATTTATAATCTAAGCTCATATTATATTTAATAACCCTAAAAATTGCCATCAGCAACTTCGATTCAACAGATGATAAACTTTACAGTTTTTACAGCTGTTACAGAGCAACAAATGTAATGGAAATAATCTACACGTTCACATAAATTGAGACAGAATCTCGCACACATGCGTGCACACAAGCAGACCATTACAACTAATGCTGCAGGGCGGAGCTTGGACGGGAACACTCAGTGCTGTCTCTAAGGGCGCCTCTGCAGTGCAGCTGCAGGGACCACCTGGGCACCTGAGCACCTGAAGCTTTGAGAACAGCAAGGATCCCAGCTGCATCACTACCCCAACTTCCCTCTGGAGAAGCCAGAGAGAACCACCACTGTCAGAAATATATTCTAAAACGGGGGAGTAGTTTAATCTTCCTCTGGATCAGTAGTCAGATTTTTTTTTAAATTTTCTCAGCTATTCAGTATTTTGTTGGAAGAACAGGCCGACGGTTACCTAATATTATTAATAATTATTCTTATGTGTGGCCTTCAGATGATACTGGGCAGAATCATCTAAAAAGACTGATGAAATTGATTGCAGATGCTAGTCATCATAAATACCAGAACACAGGTGTCACTGAAAAACTCTATCAATAGGTGAAAATTCTTTGCTGAGTTATGACAGGACCTCGAAATCTAGAGAAAAAGGGCCAGACATATCAGAGCTACATGGATCCAGGGTTGCAAGGAAGTGTTTATGAGCTCAAAAGAAAATAAAGGCTTCTCTACTGCGGTATTACACACCAAAGAAGGCAGAAACCAACTGTCTTGGAAAACAAAGCTTTCCAGTATGCTCATGACCATTACCTGGATATCACTGGACAACTCGAGATGGCTTCTCACAAACTATAACCCTGATGAAACCATTTATTTTGGGAGAAGATTTAAGCCCTGCAGAAAACAGGACAACATAAGCGGAGGAGCAGGATATGTACTGAGCAAAGAAGCCTCAAGGAGATTAACTGATGCAGTTAAAACAAAAATATGTACACCTGTGTCCTTCTCTGAATACATGGCTCTGGAGAGATGCATGGACTTTGTAAAGGTGGAACCAGGGGATTCCAGAGATCACACTGGAAAAGAGACTTTTCATCCCTTTTTACCATAACAGCCATTAATTACAGGTTTTCTACCTAGAACCTTTTGGTACTGGAAATATAACTATTATCCTTCTATAGAGGGTCTCAGTTGCTGTTCTGATTTTGCAATTTCTTTTTACTATGTTGATGCTACAGCTATATATGAGTTAGAATACCTCGTTTATCATCTTCATCTTTATGGTTATTTATACAGATATCAACCTGCCTTACCTGAGGATCTATTAAAGGAAATAATCAAAGCAAACAAAAAAGAAGATCCAAAAGTAGACCTAAGAAACCCTCAAAAGAAACACATGAGAAAACAAAGATAGCATGACTAACATTGCAGGGAGGAAAGGTCTTCCCATCTTTGAAGAGAACACTAGGGTCCCAGTGAGCAATTCTTCCTAAGTGAACATTCCATATTAGAAAACTTCATAGGAGTGACTGTAAACTAAAGCATTAGCAGGAGCAGTGATCCACCACAATTTGTTAGCATTTATTTCCATTTTTTTAAACAACTGTTTATATTAATGTGGACACCAATTTATTTACTTGTGCTTTCTTAAACTGTAAGTGCACATCGTTTCTGTTAAACATCTAAAAATATCTTTAAACATACACACAGGAAGTTAATATGCAGGCAGCATCCTTGAGCAATTTGCTTGAGCTCTGTGTGCCCCCATTTCCTCTCCTGTAATTAGAGATAATAATGATACCCACCTCACAGGTTGTGTATGAGGATTATGAGCTAACATATGTAAGGTTGTTAAAGCTCTATCTGGCCCACAGTAGGTGGTCAACAAATATAAGCTTTTATTATTATGCTATTGCCCTCAGGTATAACTATTTAAATTGAAAAACACTTTAATCAAATCAGATACTAATTCAAATCAGGTACTAAATCAAATCTCAGATATTTTTGCATTTTATATAACATATAATAGCATTTATTGAGTGCCTACTGTACACCAAGCATTATAGTTGGGCAAAATACCTTTATTTCTCTAAAAGTGGATATGACCTCATATTACAGATGATGCCTGAGGATCAGATGACTTGGGCAGCTTGCCCCGTGTTACAAAGATGGTAAATAGCAGAACTAGGGCTCATACTTTAAACCTTGTATGTTTTCAGCATGCCAGGCTTAGGGTTAGTGGGTTAGAATTATTTCCATCCTCACATGTTATGAATATGGCATCAGATAAGGCCAGTGATAGTGAAAATTAACTTGACAGGTTTTCACATTGGTTCTCCAATTGTGATTTTCAAACTCTCACCTGGGCATTTGTTCAAATGAAGCTCTCAGAGACCCAAATTTCAGTTCTTGTATGGGGTGTATAGGTGCCTTCCAGGTACCCGAGGTCAGTGGTTCTCAAAGTGTGGCTCCAACCAGCAGCAGCAGCAAGAGTGTCCGGGAATTTGTTGGAAATGCAAATCTTTAAACTCCATGCCAGACTTACTTAACAAAAGCTCTAGAGACTGGTGCCAAAACCAAGGTATTAGCAGGCAGTCCAAGTGAGGCTTCTTGCTAAGGTTTGGGAACCATTTCCCTGGGCAGTTCTGATGCAAAAGATCCTTCAACCACACTGAGGATTACTGACCATTAGGTTAGAAATTTTTCAAAGACTTAAAGCATGTTTTAAACCAGT
Organism: Cacajao melanocephalus; assembly: GCA_963573385.1. Taxonomy (NCBI): domain Eukaryota; kingdom Metazoa; phylum Chordata; class Mammalia; order Primates; family Pitheciidae; genus Cacajao; species Cacajao melanocephalus. The sequence goes on along the minus strand of CAUYLG010010934.1, from coordinate 74,596 downwards.
GCAGTACAAGATTACACTATATTAAATGTAAAATATATTTTTTTATTTTTAGAGGTGTCTTGCTCTGCCACTAGTGGCATGATCATAGCACCCTGCAGCCTCTAACTCCTAACTCCTAGACTCAAGTGATTCTCCCACCTGAGCCTTCTAAGGAGCTAGAACTACAGGAAACCAGCTCTGTAAAAGACTTTGGAGATAATTTTACTTAAAGGTTAAGGTAATATTCATTTTGGCAAAATTATTTAACTTCTCATTTTTTCCCACAGTCTCAGTTGATATGTTAATATTAACTCCAGAATTACTAATACTTGGGGCATCAGTAAAATCTGTCTTGAAAGTTAGAAATTCCACATTGGGGCAGGAGGGGCATTTTAAAGCACTAAATCCATATTAATTCATTAAAAATATATAAATAAGTTTCATCTAAAAATATCTACAGTTGTTAGTTAAAAATTTAAACTATAAAATTTTAAAAAAGGTTGGGCGCAGTGCCTCTCACCTGTAATTCCAGCACTTTGGGAGGCCGAGGCAGATGGATTAAGAGGTCAGGAGATTGACACCATCCTAGCTAACATGGTGAAACTCCATCTCTACTAAAAATACAAAAAATTAGCCAGGCATGGTGGCATGTGCCTATAGTCCCAACTACTTGGGAAGCTGAGGCAAGAGAATCTTTTGAACCTAGAGGTGGAGGTTGCAGTGAGCTGAGATCACGCCACTGCACTCCAGCCTGAGCAACAGAGTGAGACTCCATCTCAAAAAAATAAATAAAATAAACAGAGATAGCTGTAAGAACAATTTAAAACTAAAATTAAGAGGCTTATCTGTTGATAAGAAAGGGAGATACGTTTTCTCCCTTTCTTTTCCTATAAAACATGTAATATTAAGTGTTTTTTCTGTGTCTTTGAAATGTGTGTAAGTCTTTCAAGAAGCTAAATAACCCTCTTGCCAGCTTTTTGACCCAGAAATATTTTTCTCAGGGACCTGAGAGCCATCTCTTGAAATGTAAACATCAAGGGAGATGTTTATTCCTCTTTCCCAGTTTCTGTGCAAGAATGGGAGCTTAACATCAGGTATACAACTCACTCCCGGATGCAAAACAACCTCCTTTTATAAAGATAGGAAAAATGTATTTTTCTTTCTATAAAACCAAATAACACAGATGATTACTCCAATTTCCTGGTTAATTTAGGATGAACTATTTAATAAATGCTACAGTCAAATCCTCTTATTTGAGGACCAGTTTTTATGTATCTTGAAAATATGTGTTATGGGTTGTATCTCATAGACTATACAAAAGAGTGAGATTCCTTTCTGTTTTTGTAATCTCTTACTGGATTTCCTGTGATGCCCTTCACATTCTGATTTAATGCTTATTCAATAATAGAACTGTTTTCTCTCTCTACTACTGGGAAAAGATTTTTCTTTTAATCACTTATATTGCCCCAACATAGCAAAACACTGTTTTGTAATATGTAGATGTTTCCTGCTAATTGATATTATCAATGAAAAATTTCATTACTTTCAAGAATCAGTTGACTTTCCTATATAACCTAATAAAGCAAACAAAGAAAACTACAAATCTCATGAAGCACATAAAACCAAATTTCCTAATAGTGATATTTTATTTACCATCTCTTGGAAATAGAAGATGTTTCTCACTTGTATACATAATTTTAGTGTGGTCTCAAGACAAAAGGTTTTTGCTGCCTTTGATTTCTATCTATGTTCTAGTAAAAAGTGCATAACTTAAAAAGTAGGTTTTTGTCTCAGAGTTCAATTATTTACTATCAACTACCTTGAGTTACTGAGGTCATCTAGATAACTGTAATAAAATTCAAAGTAAATCAGTAATATATATTTAATATTTTAAAATGTGATAATTGGACTTTAGCATTGAATTTTTCAAGTGGTTATTTCAACTTGAGTAATATTTATTGAGTATTATTCATAAATTAAGTATAGTTTTTCATTTCCATAAGCCTATTGTTGCAGTAGATAGGCAGACATGAGCAGGGCAGAGAAGGGCACCCCCGAGACACCAAGAATGTCAGGCAATCATCAGTTCATGGTCAGGTGAACTGTCTTCTAAAATAATAATTGGTCACAGCAGCACCGGGAAAGGCAGTCTCCCAGTAGATGGAAAAACTTGAAACTGGTGATCACGTTTCTGATAAGATCTCAGGAGCTGGGCCAACAGGCTCAAGCATGCGCACTAAGAGGTAACATGGCGGCATTTAAGTGGTCTATGACCTTACTCTAGGAACACTGGACAGATAAAGGAACATGTGAGCATGTGCACAGTTTTTGTAAACACTGTGCATGCAGCCACTCCCAAGTGCTGGCAGGCCATTGCACATGTAGACAGCCCATCCCGAGGGAAAAATCAGGGGAGAAGTAAGGCCAGACCCCAAAAGTGCGCCAACATATAAAACCCCAAGTCAAAAGGTCAAACCATGCATTTGACTCTCTCACTTCACCTGCTTCACCCTCTTCTATGTGTACTTTATTTCCTTTCATTCCTGCCCTAAAACATTTAAATAAGCTTTCACTTCTGCTCTAAACTTGCTTCAGTCTCTCATTCTGCCTTATGCCCCTCAGTAGAACTCTTTCTTCTGGGGAAGCAAAAATTGAGGTTGATGCAGACCCATATGGATATACTGCCACAAACATACTTCGGTACCATGTGACTCAGATATGTCCCATCACTACCATACTTTGTTGCCACATGACTCAGATACATTCCACAGTGGCAAGATACTTTTCCACCTCGCCTTCTTTGGATGGAGGACTTCGAAAACCTTATGTGGTTTTCCTTCTCCCTTTTGCTCTCTTGCTTACTAACCAACCTTCAGAAAGATTTCTTTCAGCCACAAGGGCTCTGCTCCCCCTGGCTCTGCCAGCTCCTAATGACTTATCATACACTTTCTGTCACTATTATGCCTCAGGGCTAAGTTTTTCAGTGGCTTTTGAAGCAGTTTGTCTGCCTAAATAGGGCCTCACTCTGTGGCCTTTTAAGGACCCTGTCTACTTGGTGTTTTTGAGTTACCACACCTTTAGGAGGAGGCAGATTTCTTCTTTTGCCATTTATGAACTCTTACCCCAAGCTCTAAGTCCTCTGCAGGTTACTACTTTACATCAAAAGGGCAAATAAACATTGCCCTCTTGAATCCGAGAGCTGCTGTTTTTGTGAGCATAGGAAGGCTTTCCATGAATATTCCTCTCACTTCTTCTTGTGGCATCCATTTCTCTAATCACTTCCATGCCCTCTCAATACTCATCAAGACCTTCAACATTCTATTCCAAGGGAAGGAAGTTCAGCCCCCTTGCAACAGTTAACTGAAAAACAGGCTTCTCATCTAGTGAAAGAACATAGGAAATAGGAATCTGAGAAAGGAGATAATAATTTTGTTGCTAGAATGCTCTGAGCAAGAGTCACTACAAGGTCATGGAGGCAAGAATAGAAGCTGACCTATATCTATATCCTTACCAAATAGGTAAGGCCTGGAGACATACAGAGTTGTCTGCTATGGGTTGCATCTCTTAGGCTATGTAAAAGAATGAGATTCCTTTCTGTCTTTGTAATCTCTTACTGGATTGTCTGTGATGCTCATCACATTCTGATTTAATGCTTATTCAATAATAAAACTATTTTCTTTCTCTATTACCTTCAGAAAGAGGATTTGCGGGTTAAGAAAAGATTTTGCTTTTCCCAACATAGCAAAACCCTGTTTTATAATATGTATATGTTTTCTATGAATTAATATTATCAATGAAAAAATTCATCACTTTCAAAAATCAGTTAACTATCCTATACAACCTAATAAAGCAAACAAGAAAAATCCAAATCTCATTAAGCTATGCTAGACAGAGTCAAACCTCATCTACACTTTCATCTAGTGTCCTAAGCTTCACATCTAATACGTAGAGTCTTACCAGGTTTTTCATCAAAAGTAAAAGTCACCAAGAGTTAACTGTGTAACATGTACTTGAGACTACTGCAAAACAGTTTTGCATGCAAAAAATGTAAGGAAAGTAAAAAGTGCCTCTGGTAAAATATTTTAAGAAAGCATGGGAACATGGATTTTTGGCCAAGTTTAGAGGGTTAAAGGATTGTTTTAAGTTAGGTAGGATAAAGCTGAAGGTTTAAGCAAAATGTGGAAGGTCTGTGAAAATTTTTATCTTGTAAAATAAAATCTGTATGTAAACATGTTGGCTAAAATTTAAGGGGTATTATTCAGTTTTTTCTATAAATTGAACATTGGAATAAAAGCACAGCACAGTTTCTCGAAGCACTGTTTTGCATTTTTTTTTTAATGGAGTTTTGCTCTGTTGCCCAGGCTGGAGTGCAATGGTGTGATCTCGGCTCACTACAACCACGCCTCCTGGGTTCAAGTGATTCTCCTGCCTCAGTAGCTGCCATTACAGGCACTCACCACCATACCCAGATAATTTTTGTATTATTAGTAGAGATAAGGTTTCACCATATTTGCCAGGCTGGCCTCGAACCCCTGACCTCAGGTGATCCGCCCACCTCGGCCTCCCAAAGTGCTGGGATTACAGGCATGTGCCACCACACCCGGTAATTTGAAACATAATTTTTTCATAATATGTTTTTCATAATTTGTACACCTGGCCTTGTTCTGCTCTTTAATAGAAAATTGTAAAGGGTTATAAAAGGCTTATGAGAATCTTACCTTATAGTCAAACTGATTAAGATATGAAGATTTGTCTATAAGGTTTTATTAAGAACTGAGTTTGACATCAATAGTACACTAATGCAAAGGTAAAAATCTGACTTTCTTTAAACTGTTTTTGTATAAATGTATTTTGGTATATGTTCCAAAGTTACCCAAAACTCCTCTAATTCTGATATGACTTAGTATATGTCATCAGTAATAATTATAATTGTTATGTTAAATTGTTGTGTACTTCAGAGGTAACAAATTTCCTTGTCAATTATGTCTTTGACTGTGGCTGCCCTTAGATATTTGTCATCCATATGCAAATATCATCTTGTTTTAATCCTCTTTAAAAGGTGATTTTATAATCAGCTGTATGCTTAACTGCAGGTTTCTGATAACTTTGGGGATTGTGACATTAGAATAAAGAAAAAACTTTCTGGATTCTCTTGGAAAGTTGAAATGTTTATGAACTTCAAGCAGAACAGGGGTTAACAGCATGGACTGAACTAATGAAAGACTGAAATAATTTTTTATAATTATTTTATGTAAACTTTTTGTTTAAAATGTTGCTGATCTTTTGTGTGTTTTTCAGAGCCAAGAAAGCTTTTGAGCTACTTACAGCTTTTGACAATTCGGTATACGCCTATACACAAAACTTAAAGCGTATTTGTTTCTGTCTACCTGATGTCTCCAGAATGAAACTATTTGTGAGTATTCTTAAATTATGGCAATATAGTTATTTGCATAAGTTCAATAAGAATCTGTTTTCTTTGCAAGAGGACACAATTTGAGAAACTGGTTACTTTACTTTCACTGGAATGGTATGCTTTCCTTTAAGGAATCCAATTTGGCTTATAGAGTTAATAAAAGCCCCTTGGAAAACCTAGCCTCATACCTAGTCTACACGGTTCCTGTACAGGATCCTTGACCTGTGGTAAGTAAAGAATGTCACTTTCTAAAAGGCCCAGAAGCCCCAAGTTATCATCTTGGGACCCTAAGAGGAGAGGAATTTATCCTCTTTTTAAGGCTTTACAAAAGTCTTATCTAAGATCTCTTATGGAACAAAGTTCAATTAATATCAATTTTAAAAGGAGCCTATATGGCAAATAATTATTCTTGCTGTGTTTTATGCAAATAATCAGCCAAATAATAAGACTAAAGCTTATTTTGCAAACAAATCCATTTCATCATTATTTGCTTTTAATAAAAATGAGGACTGGAGAGAGAAAAATTATGTTTCAAAAACTATGGTACATTTGTTATTAGATTCTAGACTCATCAATTGTTTTTGAGCTTTTGTCTGCAATTTAGACTAACCCTACTTATCCCTGTGAACCAACCAGTGATGGCTGGCTGCAGCTCAGAAGAAACAAAAGAGAGAGATACGTAAAATTGTAGATCTAGCTTTTCTTCCTCACTTAGATTTTTTGTTCATCTAAGAATTTAAATCTTTTTGTTTGCAGTCCTCTTTTACTGCCTTCATAGTTATTTTCCATTTTTTACTCTTAGTGCTGCCTTCACAAGATTAATTTGGGTGCCGTTAGTATGATTAGAATTTGTATGACTAACTGACAATGTTTTAACAAGAAACTTTAGGTTTCACTGTGAGATTGAAAGTAAAAAGATCTCTTCAGAAAAATGCCTGCTAGAATTTAGAACATTTGCCTACCTTAAAAATCAACCATTTTAAATTAATTCTAGATAGACAATCACTAAAAAATAGAGATTTTCTCCTGCCTGCCTTTTCTTTCAACAAAACAAAATTCATTTGCTACATTTATCTGCTTCTTTTTATAGGTATTTAGAAATACACTTAAGGAAACTAGAGGGCAAGTTGTGATTTCATTTATGCAAAATGTAGCTTCTACTGCTTTTAAAAATAGAGTTATAAATTTTTAAATCAAAATTGAAACAAAAATTTATCACATGTTGGTATTAGAAATTTTACAAATTCTCCTTAGATAAACCAAATATAAAACCAGCTTTAGAGTTAAACTGTGCTATATTTCAACTCTCTTACCTCTGGTATTCAGTTTATATTAGTAAAATGTAAATAACTTTTCTAGACCCTGAAATTTAATGGTCTCTATTAACCTAATATATTTTTAGAGAGAAATTGATTTTGCTGCTAAGCAGTGTGTTATACAACACAGTGAATGTTTATGTATTGGAATTTTTTAATATGCAATTTTATAGCACCACAAATGTTTTTAAAGACTCTGGGGATTTGCTCGTTTTAAGAGAAAAAGTATTTTTTAGAAACGTTTTTAAGTGTCTTTTGGCTGTTTTTAATCAACAAGTTTAAGCTACTGCATTGAATAATTAGCATGATAAAAAATTTAATGCTACATGAAAGAATCTTTAACTGTATATTAGATTAGGCAAATCACACACACACACACAAAATAAACTCCAAAAGAGACACAGTTGAAAATGTCTGCATTGCAGATGTATACAAGGCTCTCTGTACACAAGTGATAGTCCCTGAGAAGTAATAAAAGTAAGTATTTAGTCAACTCACTTGCAGTGAAATCAATAATTCCTAAACTGTAGGTTTTAAGCCATATATTTCAGAAAAACCAGAATGTAGAATGTAAAGCAGGAGGCAAACAGATTTTGAAATATGTAATAGGGATTTCATTCACATTGTTGTGGTAATATTTCTTAGAAGTTTAAAACATCTAGCTAAAAGCTTAGTGTCTTAAAAGTAAAAATGCCATCTCATATAATTCTGTAAGAAAGGCTGTTAAAAGACTCTGCAAAGGCAAGATAGCATATACTAGTTTTGTGAAATTCCTGGGAGACAAAACTGGATATTCTAGATTAGCCAAAAGGTCAAGAAATTAAAAAAAAAAAAGGAAGAAAAAAAACTTATAAATATGTTTATACATTAGATATATTTTTAAGCCAATTACTAAGCCAGAATCTGGGAAAAGTGACCATGAACATAGTAGGCAAAGTCCTGACCTTATACAGAAATGAAAAGGATAATTAAGTGCTGTGATGCAATGAATGACAGCAAACATACAGGTACAGTGGGAGTCATGGCAAGAACTCCTGACCTGGCCTGGAGGAATGGCTGCGGATCCAGAAGGACTTTCTGGAGGAAGGGGAATGTAGGCAGATACCTGAAGGATGAGTGTAAGTTAACAAGGTGAAGAGAAGAGGGAGGACTCTTTTAAGCAGAGGAAATAGCTTATGTGAAGACTTAAGAGGTAAGAGAGAACACAGGGCTCCCAAAACTCAAACTTCAATAGGGCTGGAATCTACACCCATTAGATTGTTGAGAGACAAGCAATGAACCTGAAAATATAGGTGGATACTACAGGTGGAACATAAAAAACAGACTACATAACATCAAAGAACATTCACCAAAGGAGGACAAAAAGCCTTCGGGATTCATATTTCAAAGAGACTGCTGTATGCATGATAGACTGGAGGAATGCAAGTGAGGTAGGGAGATGGCTTGCAGAGGTTTGTGGTGGAGATAGAATGAAGTTGATAAGGCTGGGGTGGATTTAAAGGTAGAATTCTCAAGGCCTGAAGAGAGACTAAATGTGCAGAGTGAGGAATAGGAAAGAGTAAAGAATCAAGGTGATTCTCAGATGTCTGATTTAGGCAGCTGTATGCATGGTGGTGCTGGTCACTAAGAAAGAAAACATCAAGGTAAGAGTAGTTTGAGTTTGACATATGGATAAGTTTTGTGCATATTGAGTTGGAGATACCTGTGAGCCTCCTAAGTACTGATGTCTGGGAAGTGCTAGATCCGTGGATCTGAAGCTCAGGAGCAGAACCCAAAGGAAATAAAGATCTGGGCATCATCAGGTGATGGTTGGTGATTGAAATCTCAGTCATGAGTGATGTCTCCCCGCAAAAAATGTGTGTTGTCAGAAGAGGACCGACCTTGGAAGAACCCTACAGAGCACTGTAAATGTGTGATCATCAGAGAAGGATGGTCCTATGTCTAAGCCCAGATTTCCTATGTGGAGTCAGAGTTGGGGGGTTGCTGAGGGGTGTGCCATAGCAGGACAGTAAGAATAAGAGATAAATAAAAGTGAGATAGGAAAGGCAGGAAAACAAACACATGGTGATGTGCTACATAGTTTGCCACAACCTCAAAAGAAATACAGTGTGGTGTTTGGTTATATAGGACATCTCCAAAGAGATTTTGTGTAACCACTGCCCTTGGAAATAGTCTCTTGGGCAGAAGAAAAGTGTGCAGTGTTTCTGCTGACTCTCTCTTACTTGCTGCCTCTCATTGATCACTCCGGCTCCCTGTACATTGCTTTCCTGCATTTCTTGGTTATGCTAACCAACCCTTCTAGGTAGCTATCAAGAAAGCAAAAGCCTCTATGGGTGTATTTACCACTAATCTTGGTAAGAACTTCTAGTACTCCCTTTAGGGTGGTCACAGCAGGGGCTATCCAAAACTTCAGCGCTGGGGGATCAGAAACAGATGTCAGTGTGAAAAGATGCAGTCCTGGTGCAGGACCTGGAGTTTTGCAAATGATTAAATGATGTAGCTTTCATTCAGCCTCTCTAGCTAGAAGTCAAGCTGAATGGGTGAATCATTTCTAAAAGTACATAATGAATTTTTTAAAATGCAAAGTGAAAGCAGATCTAGTGCATTCTTTGAGGAAACCTGAGAGGATAGAAATGTGGAAGAAAGCAAAATGATGTCACAGATAGCAAGGAAAGAGTATGTCTAATGTTCCATTCAAGTCAAACAAAATAGCAACTGTAGTTGATATGTATGGATTCCCATGCTTCTGGGAATGTAGCTCTCCTGTGGGGAATAATGCCTCCCTTACTTTTAGTTCATCCAGTTTGGGTTGAGCGAACTCCACTGAATGGGTCTCAGGGTGGCCCAGTGCAAGCAATCCACCTGTGCACCCCCAGCCACCCCACACACACTGAGCACAGGAGAGGTTTGTGAGTCAGTGAGGCCAATGGAACTCCATGCTAGGGATTTTGCTGGAACAACTGGTAGAGAGCTGGAAGCCTGGGACTCTTAAATTTTGTAACCCAGTGAATGAATGTCCTTTCTTTGCTTACACCAGTTTGAGTTGTTTTCAATTATTCTGCCATTTCTGTTCCTCCTGACTGCTACAGAGGCAGAGAAACGTCCATTGGATTTAGTTACAGAGACCCTGTGGCCTCAGTGAGGATGGTGTCAGTGGAGGGGCACTGGTGGGAGTTGAGGTAATTCTGGCCAGGTGTGGGGGTTCACGCCTGTAATCCCAACACTTAAGGATGCTGAGGCAGGCAGATCACGAGGTCTGGAGTTTGAGACCAGCATGGCCAACATGGTGAAAAGCCATCTCTACTAAAAATACAAAAATCAGCCACGCATGGTGATAGGTGCCTGTAATCCCAGCTACTCAGGAGGCTGAGGCAGGAGAATTGCTTAAATCCAGGAGGCAGAGGTTACAGTGAGCTGAGATTGAGCCACTGCACTACAGCCTGGGTGACAGAGCAAGACTCTGGCTAAAAAAAAAAAAAAAAAAAAGAGAAAGAAAAATAAGAAATTGGGGTGATTCTTCTACTTCATTCTCTTTCTTCAACCCTTAAAATTTTGTTTTATCTACTTATGAGGGGACTAAGAAGGACAATTATTAAAGAAGCAGAAATAACCAGCACAGACTGAAGGTTACCTTTCAGCCTTTTGCTCTGGAATTTACCTGGCAGCTAGGTCTGCCCCTTCCTGGGTGCCAAAGCACCTCTAGAACATAGCAGATGCCCATTAATTTTCAAAAGTTGCAAGAACTCAATCATAACAAATAGATTTGATCTGAATTTGTGTTTTTTTAAGTACCTAATTTTGTACCAGTTGCATAGGTAATTTTATTAAATACAAAAAGTTCATTTTAGATGCCTGACCAGCCTAAGCAAGAAGTGGCCCAGAGGAGGTGCTAGATCTATAGTTTCTACAGAAGACAGTGTCCTTCTGATAGCTGAAGGACATTTTGATCAAATTTTGAAAACCTAATTACTCTGAAGACTGTAGATGTAGAAATCTTCATATTAGTTTTATGATTTGTTCCCTCATCTCAACTCCTTTCCCTTTAGGATGGCAAGAAATCTTTCACTTGAACCTCAGATTCCTCTCACAGTATGTCTTGTATCTGCCCATCCTTTCCTATTCATATCATGTTTGCAGATTCAGGTGTTCATTAGCTCTGGCCTAGAATAAAGAAACAACGTTTTAATTGGTTGTTGTTTTTATGCATCATCATATACATTACTAATAGACTAATAATTGTATAATGTTATCAAATTTCTGAGCCTTGTTAAAGCAGAGGCACTGATCGTAGGCCTATAGAGTGTTTTTACTTCTGTCATAGCATATATGATACCCAATGTTTTATTACAATTACCTGTAGACTATCTTAGATCACTTTGTGCTGCAATAACAGAATATCTAAGACTGAGTAATTTGTAATGAACGTAAATTCATTGGCTCACAGTTCTAGGGGCTGAGGAGTCCAAGATTGAGAGACCAGTATCTGGCAAGGGCTTTCTTGCTGTAACATTCCATGGTGGAAAAGCACAAAGAGAGGGAAGAAAAGCAAGAGAGGGCCAAACACGTTTACAACAAACCCTCTATAACAAATTCAATCCCAAGATAACTCCATTAATCCATTCAAGAGGGCAGAGCCCTCATGACCTAAGCACCTTTTAAAGGTCTCAACCTTCAACAGTACTGCATTGCATTAAACTACTGCATTGCACTATTGCATTAAAACTTAATCAGTTTTTCTACACGTGAACTTTTGGGGATACATTCAAACCATGGTATAGGTATTTGTGTTTTTATATTTATTTGTCAATTTTCTTTAAAGCATAATAAATTGTTTTGCATCTAGAGGATAATTCAATGAGCATCAACTCATGTATATGGCCACAAGGCAATTAAGTAGATATTTCCTTAAATACTGACATATGGCAGGTAGATACTGATTTCCAAGTTAGCTACTGGAAGTGTGGTCTGAGACATGACATTGATTTACTTATTATTTACACACTTGGTCAATATGGAACAAAATATCAGTTCTGTTTTTGTATTTTAATACATTCAATAATAATGTGATATAGAACTGATATGAGAATTAACAGTGATAACTAAAACATTCTTTTGATGAATATATTTTCTCTTCCATGTCCTTTTTTGCTTGGTATTTTGCAGTATCTTGGTTGAGTCTTTATATTCTCTTTCAAACTCGGAGAATATCTACAGTAAACAATAAAGTGCATATGTTTAAAATTAAAATTATTTTGAATATATTTTCTGATTTTCCATCTGCACCTGCAAAATAATAAATTCTTTTCTGAAAGGAAAAGGAAATGCATTTACAAGGTTAATTTCCTGTGGGAAAAGTGGGGTTTTTAGAACAACTTTAATGTTTTTATTTTTCTTCAACTTACAACTTATGATTCAATTTTATTCACATTTTATATTCAGATTTGCATGATAAAGAGATGCTATGTCGTTTTTAAATACCTCTTTATCATCTGAAAGGCTGAAGAAAGAGAACTAAGGAATAAAATAGGGAAAGGATTTTAAAATCTCATTTTGGATCAATTTCCCTAATCCTCTAATATTCAGCACTAATTAGCAGTGATACATAAGTGTCTTTCTTGTAGAAAGTTTGAAATGAATATTTATAACAATTTTCAGATTTTCATCTTAGCTCAATAATGTCATCTCAACCCTTTCTTTTTTTAAGTGGAATCACCTTTGTAATGGAATTTGGGATCTTCAGTGTTAAGAATGAATATCCATCCAGGCACGGTGGCTCACACCTATAATCCCCGCACTTTGGGAGGCCAAGGCAGGTGGATCATGAGGTCAAGAGATCGAGACCATCCTGGTCAACATGGTGAAACCCCGTCTCTACTAAAAATACAAAAATTAGCTGGGCATGGTGGCGCACGCATGTAGTCCCAGCTACTCGGAAGGCTGAGGCAGGAGAATTGCTTGAACCCAGAAGGTGGAGGTTGCAGTGAGCCGAGATCATGCCATTGCACTCCAACCTGGGTAATAAGAGCAAAACTATGTCTCAAAAAAAAAAAGAATGAATATCAAAATTTTCTCTGCACAGAAATAAGCATTAGCTTAGCTAGCATGTAATCCAAAATCTCTCGAATCAATAACTCTCAAAGACACTGCCAGACATATGTAGAACCAACATCACTGTCCAAGGATGATAAAAGCTTTTTAGAAGGATAAGAAAAATTTCTTATCCAAAAATATTAGGACAGAAATAAAGCTCTAAAACCATCTTTTTTTCTTTTCAGTCAATCTATTTGCAAAATATATCTGAAACATTTAAAAGATGTGGCCTATTTGGAAGAATGAGCAGTGTCTCAGTGTGTGCCAACCCCTTATTCCTTGTGTAGAGTTACCCCATAGAAGTGGGTGAATGTGGAGAATGTCACTACCGTTTGGAGGGCAATTCCTATTTGCCACATCTCCGCTAAGCACTTTACACACATTACCTTCTTATGTTATTCTTCCTAGCACATTGAAGGATAACCATTGTACCTTTTTTAAGAGATGAAAATGAATCACAGTTTCATAACAAGAAATTCAGGTCAAATGCAAAGGATCAAAATTTTGAATATCTTCAGATTTTTCAAAAGTCAATATAAAAGATAGCTTTGGAAAGACACTTTCAAAATTTGACAGGCGAAATATCTCTTACTCCGATTACATAACCAGGCAAACTATGAATCAGGTGAGAACAGAATGAGGACATTTTCAAACAAGAGAGTTGTAAAACAACAACAAAAATAAACAAACAAAAGTCCCACCATTTCTTAAAAGGCTGTGGTCTAACAAAAAGATAAAGTGGAAAAGGAAAAGAGGAATTTATGGGCTACAGAAAACAGAATACAGAAAAAAACAAAAAGAAGATATTTCTCCACCCCTCTTGAATCTGGATTGACTGTGACTGTCTTAGGACAATGAAATAATGGCAAAAGTTGCACACTTGGAAACTTTGAAGGGTTTGCATGCTGGAGCTTCCTCCATACTGTTCATAGGTGCCCTGCCATCTCAGTGTATAGAAAAGTCTGAGCTTGACTGCCATGTAATGAAAAACACATGGCCTGTCATGGCCCCAATTAACCTGCCCAGCCAGTTAACTCCAAAAGCAAAGTTTCTAGCTGAAATGAATTCAGACACTTAAGTGAATGGTGAGTGCGACAAAAGACCAGCAAAAAAACAGTTGGCTGAGCACAGCCTAAACTGCTGACCCACCAAATTGTAAGCCAAATAAGTGGTGGTTGTTTTAAGCAGCCAAGTTTTGCAGTAGCTTTTATGCTAGAAGAGATAACTGATTATAAAATTGGAAGCCCGATGTGTACTGCTATCAAAGGAAAACTTAAAATATGTGTCACTGGCTTTGAGACCAGGCAATAGACAGAAGCTAAAAAAGCAGTGAAGTTCTTTGCAAAGTTTGGAAAATGGTGAGTGGAGTTCTATAGGAGCAAAGCATTTGACAGAACTAATATCTGCAGCAACTCTGAAAAGTGCAAGCACTCAGTACATTTTCAGATTTGCTAAAGAGACCACCAGCCAGAATCTTGAAAGTACTATTTAAATTCTTTTATGATGAGAGGCAGGAAGAGAGAGATGAGTTAAAGAAAGAATTGTTTCATTTTTAAGCCGAATTTAGAAAGAATATAGAAGGCTCAGCATTTACTGAGTTAGAAAATAAAGTCTTACGTTCTGTCTCTTCAGCTAGTAAAAAATTCTTAATAGTAAATATCAAATCAAAATTGTATCTGGGTGTGGTGGCTTATGCCTCTAATCTCAGCACTTTGGGAGGCCGATGCATGTGGATGACTTGACACCAAGAATTCGAGACTGGCCTGGCCAAGGTGAAAAAATCCCTTCTTTACTAAAAATACAAAAATTACCTGGGTGTAGTGGCGGGCACCTGTGGTCCCAGCTACTTGGGAGGCTGAGGCATAAGAATCTCTTGAACCCAGAAGGTGGAGGTTGCAGTGAGCAGAGATCATGCCACTGCACTCCAGCCTGGGCAACAAAGTGAGACTCTCTCTCAGATAAATAAATAAATAAAAATAAAACTATGGCTGCAAAGCCAATTGTAAGACCTCTAAAAGGTTTAGAGTAGTACTAGAAATACCTTTCAACTAAATAAAAGGGTTTCCAAGAAACTTATCCAAGCAAAACAGCTACTATATTTGACCTAAAGGGACTGAAATTATTCATATTTCAGAAAGGATCTCTGAGATCCCAAAATTCCACTTGAAAAAAGCAGATATAGATAGCTGCTCTTCTGCAAAATGGGCCAGTTTTTTTAATAAGAAGAAAATGACATTTCCCAAAAGGTACCATAAGCCCCAGAGATGGAGCCAATAGCCATGAATTAGCAATAGATTAGGAAGAAATAGACTGGAAGATAACTCCCAGGTAGCAGAACCAAGCTCTAATTAAGAAGCATCTGCTGACAATAGAGCAAGGAATTTGTCGTATTTGTCTTGCAGGATTTCAAAATGCTTATGAACCAGTGAGTGCCTTTTTTGATTGAGAATGTCTATTATGGAATGTTATAACTATTTGGTAGAGTAAGGCACAGTGTGATTTGTATGGGGTATCTATGTTGTATGCATACAGGGAGTGTATATGGTAGGGAGCATATACTTTGTCTTAATTCATTAGTATCTGGATATAAAGAATGCATATCTGAGGGGATACTGAGACCCTGGAGTTCAAATCTGATGTGGCAATTATATGAGACTTTTGGAGGATCTAAGTTGGGGAGCATTTCTTACAAGTGCGAGCCAGAAAGTAGACTGTGGTAGATTGCAAAAATATTCACAATGCTTTGTAGCTCTGCCATCAAACGTTGAATCTTCCTCTACCTCCGTGGGTCTAGTCTGATCTTCTGCAACTTGTTTTGGCTAATGGAAATAGAAATAAATATTATGCAAGCAAATAATGGAAACAGTGCATGTGCATTGGGGATTCCTCTCTTGCTGCTTTTAAGTCTGTATGAAGTCTGAGCTAGCCTGCTGGTTAGTCAGAAATGTGTGGTACAATGACTGCTTTTGCCCCAGCTGAACAGTCAGCCCCAAGAAGCCCTAGAAGCTGAATCATCTAGCTAACAAGCAGCTCCTAAAGATATATGTGTGTATATATATATATATATATCTTCAGGATATATATCTGTATCTATCTTCTGTATATCTGTATACAGATATACAGATATCTGTATATATCTTCAGGATATATGTGTGTATAGATATATGTGTGTGTGTATATATATATATATACACACATATATCTATACACACATATATCCTGAAGATATATACACGTATATATACACACACACATATATATATACACACACCCATACATATATGATCTCAGAGAAATCCAGCAGAAGAACCACCCAGCTGAACCCAGACCAATTTGCTGATTCATGGACCATAAGCTAAATAAATGACTGTTTGAGGGTAATTTGTTGCACAAAAATTGCTAACTAATAAACTCACCACAGAGCAATTGGCTCTGTGAACCATTTATCCTACACTTTAGAAAGTGACACATTACTCACTCATTCCTCTCCTCTATGCTTATTGGCAACACTTTAATTTGAACCTGCCCCAGTTTCAATGGGTATATTTTTAAGTGTCAGAATATACTGCATATTTATGCTGGAACATGTCTGTGGCTCTTCAATGTCTTTAAAAAGGAGCAGTAATGCCTTGGTAGACACAAAAATTCAGAATCCAAATCTATTTGAAAGACAGATTTCCATGTATTCCCTCCTCTATGAGGATAGTCATCATTATTGCATCCCCTCATATCTGTTGTACTCAAAAATCATTTTCATCTTTGTGAAATATCTTTGACAATGGACTTCACTATGCCAAGATCACAAAATTAAATTAGTACTACAGCCAAGAGTTAACCTGAGGGGCATTCATTCCACTTAACCTCCCCATCCCTACTGATGCCTCTCCCATCCCCATGAGTGGCCATGACCTGTATTGTGAGGCTCCACCTTCATGCTGCCTCCTGTCTAACAATGGGAGGCTGGAGTTAGACAGACTTGGGTTTAGATATCTGCTCTGACACTTACCTGTTCTGTGTCAGCATGATTTATATGTACCTCATTATATTTTATAAGGATTAAATAAGATGACCCATGAGAAATACCTTAGGGCCTTCCATGTATTAAACTCTCTACTTTTTAAAAAAGATTAATGTGACTGACAGGTACATTATACCTCTGCCTTTTCTGTCATTGTAACAAGGGATTTATAAGGCTGAGATGCTCCAGCAGGGTTCATTGCACTGGATAAACATGAGGGCTGCTTCTTGGTTACTGTGTAATCTCTTTAGCATATTTTGCTATCTGGTTGAAGGGTGTGAACAGATTTGACCATGCAGTAGGTTGCATTGCATCCTCTCTTTCTAGCTGAATGTCACGGGGAGGTCTGCCTTCTTAGCTCACATGGAGCCACTTCTGAGACAGCATCATGCTTTGGGAGGCATCAGGGCTTTCTGGATTGAGTTCAGAAGCAGGAATCATGGGACTTGAGCTTCATGCCACCAAGTTCCAGTGCTAATTTGATCAGTGACCTTGGGCAAACCACTTCCCTCATTTTCTTTTTATTAGAGAAAAATAATTGATCCCATGAACACATCACAAAGATGTAGTGAAGATGAATGTAGACTATTTGAAGCAGCTTCAGAGGGAAAAACCACAGAGTGCATAATTAGTTTTATAATATATAATTAAGTCTATAAATAGTGAAGAGGTACCCACACCTGAATTATACAACTAAAAATTAGACTTTTATCTTTCTAAGGAAAATAAAGACCAGTTATCTGGTCATATTAGCAGAGCTGACAAGCTGAAAATAACAAAGATCATGGCCTGAACACAGCCTTAATGCATCTGGACTCTGTAGATAAGATAAAGCTCCTAGCAGAGACTGTGACATGCACAACTGATGGCAACTGATGATCAGATAAACATCAACAGGATGTTAGAATAGACTTCTCCAAAATTCATCCCACTGCAGAAACATCAATTGAATAACTATCCATGCACAAAATTATCTTCACAAGGGCTAGCAAAATGAGGCGGGAGAGTACACACCTAGGTATAGCATGAAAATAAGAAGGGACAGAAGATACCCAACATTTGAAGGAAGGAGAGGTAATTAAGCACTGACCTTTGCTTCAGACCCTAACACTGGAGCCACTCCAGAAAAACCTAGCACTAGGCATGCACCCACAGCCCCAGTCTCTAGGTCAGTATCTGCAGACTGAGCTTTCAAGCCTGCCCTTGTGCCAGGCAGGATTCCACAGCCCCAAACTTCAGGCCTGCCTAGTAGACTTGGTCTCCATCTCCGTAATGCTCTCTCACATAATAAGATTCTAGGCCCAGCCTATGTAATATCAGGCTGCCCGCAACAGTCCTGGGCTCCAGGCAACTCCAAGCCCTGGGCTGATCCCCATGATCCCAGCCTCCATAGCCCTAGTCAACAGCCTGGCACCTGTGGACCTAGCCACCAGACCAGACCCTGCAGATACAGAAAATAGGACCACTAACCATAGAACCATCCCCTGTGGCCCCAGGATTCAGGCATACCCTAGTACCAGGTCAACGTTGCTGGCCTCTAATACTGGGTGAGCACCTGCAGACACAGTTTCCAGGTCTGCCCAGTGCCAGGCCAGTCCTCACAGCCCCACTGTCCAGTTTGGCCCCTGCAGCCTCACACATCAGCAGACCCAGGGTTCAGGATGGTCTGAGCAGACCCTAGGATTGGATTGATTGCCATAGACCCAGGCTGCGGGACTACCCCTGTGTACCGAAGTTCCAGACTGGTTCCCAAGGACTCAGGACCCAGGCCAACCCTTAAGGACTTAGCCTGCAGGCCAGCATTTGCAAATCCAGTCTCCAGGCCAGCACTAGTAGACGCAAGCTCCAGATCAATCTCCGCAATCCCATGTTACAGGCCAACCCCAGTGGCTGCAATACCAGGCAAGCACCTAAAATCTTGGGTTACAGACCAGCCCATTTGGACCCAGGTTCTATGCCAGCTCCAGCACCAGGACAGCCCAGGCCACAGGCCAATCCCTGTGGCCCCTGACGTGAGAGGATTCAGAGACCAGGCCTGCTCCAGCAGACCTAGGGCCCAAGCCCACCCAGTACATCCCAGTGTCAGGCTGGACCCTGTGGACTGAGGCTCCAAGACCACCCCCAGGTTCCAAGCCAGCACATGTGGACTCGGGGCCCAACTACCTTCCAGTGATTGCAGGCACTACGCCCTTTCCAGATCTTGGTCAGCCCCTGCAGACTCAGAATTAAGACCCATCCCTGCACCAGTTTAGTCCCTGTGAACCCAGGGTCCAGGACCATCCCCACACACTCAATTAACAGGTCCAGGTCCACCTTAGTGGATCCAGGCTTCAATCTCAATCCTGTAGACTCAGACACCAGGCCGCCCACCTGCTGACTGAGGCTCAAGGTCAGCCTGCCTGAGGACTCCAGCAGTAAACCCACCTTTGGACTATACCAGACAGCCTGACCAGAGATCCTGGACGGGCTGATTGGTAAAGGGCTTTCTCAGACAAAGCCACTCTTCAAACACTGAAATAAGTCCCTATTTCTTCCAAAACTGCAAACATCAACATACAGTAACAAGAAATATGAAAAACCAAGGAGATATAACACCACCAAAAGAACACAATAATCTCACAATAATTGACTCTCAAAGAAATGAAGATAAATTGCCTGATATATAACTAAAAATAATTGTTTTAAGAAACCTTAATAATCTGAAAAAAATCAGAGAAACAATTAACTGAAATTGGAAAAATAGTAAATGACCAAAATAAGATATTTCACAGAAAGATGAAAATATTTTTTTTGAAAATTAAACAGAAATTCTGAAGCTGAAAAATACAATGAATAAAATTTTTAAATGCAATAGAAAGCATCAACAGCAGAACTGATCAAGCAAAAGAAAGAATTTGTGAATCTGAAAGATTGATTGAAAATATAGAGTTAGAGGAGTAAAAAGAAAAAAGAATGAAAAAATATGAAAAAAGCTAATGGGATTTATAGGACAGCATCAAAAGGGCAAGTGATAGAGTAATAAGAATATGTAAATGAGAAAAAAAAAAGACAACATCAAAATCTTATTTAAAGAAATAACAGCAGAAAACTTTCCAAATTTTGGAGAGGAATATAAATAGTACAGGTATAGGAAGGTCAAAGTCCTCCAATCAAATTCAGTTCAAACAAGACTGTACCAAAACATGTTACAGTCAAGCTAACAGCAACAAGGAGAAAATCCTGAAAGCAATGAGAAAAATTATGCAAATAATATTTAATGAAGTTCCAGTAAGTAGAGCAGAAAATTTCTCAGAAGAGATCTTATAGGCCAAGAGAGAGTGGGATGATATATAAAAAGTGATGAAGTAAAAACAATAATTAAACTACCAACTAACAAAACTATATCCAAAAAGAATATAAATGTCTTCATATCTTCTCCCGAGGAAGATCATGGCCCGAACACAGCCTTAATGCATCTGGACTCTGTAGTAAGATAAAGTTCCTGGTGGAGACTGTGACAGGCACATCTGATGGCAAAAGATGGTCAGAAAAACATCAGCAAGATGAGAGAATAGAATTATCCAGAATTCATCCCACTGTAGGCACTTTTAAATGTGATAGAGAGCATCAAAAGCAAAACTGATCAGGCCAAATAAGTAATTTGTGAATTTGAAAGATTGAATGTCTTCTTCAGAAATGAAGAAGACATCAAAACTCCCACACAAGCAAAAGCTCTTTTCTCTAGCTGATTCAATTCCTCCTCATCAGCTACCACTTCCCTACACTAAGACCAAGAGGGTGAGGGAGGTGTCAACTTAGCAGTCTCCCAGGTTATTTCAGTTCAAATAATCTCTACTGAGTAAATAGTTTACTGATATAGAGTCCTGCTCAAACAGACCTGTTTCTCCCAACTTCTCCCCTCTTGATTGCCCAGATGGCTGTAGGAAAAGCTTCTTATCCTCCTGATATCAGGATGAAGAAAGGGATCTTAGGTCTCATAGGAGGTCTTGGGCTCCTCTCTTCTGTACCAGGTCTTTGATCCTCACTGTCTGCTATGTCTGCTAAAATCTGGTTTACCGAGTCTTAACTAAGGCATCCTCCCTGTGCTTCTGCTCAAACCTTGGTTTTTGTAGCTCCAGATGTGTTTGCTCAGCCAGGCCATGTTCCTGTGAGGCCAGCACCTTTCATGGCTGAGTAGGCCTCTCTCCAGTAATCATCACTATATTTCACCCACCAAAGTAATTGTGTGAGTCTTGAGAGACCTGTCCATCAACTCTTCTATTTCGGATCACTTTACTTGCACCTAAAGGAGCCCCTCTAAAAGCTCCCCAGTGCTTAAACCATCCCTTCTCTCACAGGAAGCCATAACTTCTGATCCTTTCAATGCTATACAAGAGCCCGGACTGGGTGAAAAGCACATACGCTGTCTCCTCCCTGCCCAGACATACTGAGCTACCATATTTACTTACTGTGGTTTCTGCAAATCATGACCTTGGCCCTCAGTCTTACCAGAAAACACAATGTGAGATGGTAAAATGTACCCTGCTTCTCAGAATTTCCCATGATATTCTTAGCATTCCCAGACTTTATCTTTCCCATTTGCTAGCCAGGGCTGATTTTCACAACATTTTTCTCTATTTCTTTGAAATAAGTATTTCTTTTAGACATACCAGCCACTCCTAAACTAGTTGTAACTTAATCCGTGTTTCCACTGTTTTTATTCTCTTTCCCTTTAAAATTCTTTTTCTTTACTACTTTGCTCGCAAGAGTCATCCTTTCCATCTACCCTTCAGGTGGACCTTGTATATAATAGCCTTAAAAGTCCACATATCCAGTCTTCAGATTGAGGACTAATATTTAATGGGCTGGGCTCTCTTCTTCATGCTGGAGATAGAGCAGTCAACAGAACACTCAGAGCCCCTGCCTTCATGGAGCAAGTCTTCTAGTACAAAATCAAACATCAATTTATTTTTATTGATCAATTAATGGAAATTGCTAGCCCCTACATTTATGTAAAATGTGCCTAGCACTGAAAAACATGTGTATGTATGTTTGGAGGAATGCTCAGTAATGGATAACTCTTGCCTTCAAAGAATTTCTATATTCAATTGCGGAAAGCAAAAGTAGGCAGACTGATAGACTGATAGATCAATAGATAAAGACAGAGGTATGAGAATATTAATAGTTATGTGGAACAACATGCCTGTGCCTAACGGGAATTGCAATTAGTAGAAATAGAATGAGTTTCTGATATTTTGATACTTCCCTTCACTATGCCCTATATAGCCTGTACCGAACACTATATACCTACACACTCTACTTTCCCTCCTTTTATAATGGATGAACTTCCTTTGTCTTTGTCTCAGACCAGCTCTCCCACTTTTCTAATGGACACCATTCTGTTACCAAGTCCAAGCCCATTGCTTCTACAATCATGGTCTGTCTTCATGTGTTATTTGTTTTTATTGCATTTCTGTGAGCATACAAAAGCAACACGGTTGCTCCTATCTTAGACAAATAAGTTAATGTCAGAGTGTCACAGAATTCACTCCTGGGTCCTTTGCCCTTCTCTTACTACACTCAAGCCTGAAAGTAATTTTATCCAGCATTTGGTTTTGAATGCTGTCTATAGGTTGTTGACTCCAAAGCATGCATCTCTAAGCTCAGCTCTTCCCTGAGCTCTAGAATTGGGTACCCTTATTTAGGTATCTCATAAGATGACTGGAAATGATCATGTTCAAAATAGAATTGTCATTTTTTCCCACTGGCTCTGCCTTGGTGTTTTAGGAGATTCGTGGTCAGAATTCCCGTTGTTAATATTAAAATCCTTTAATTCCCACCATATACTTAATTGCTGATTGTTTTCCTCACCTTGGAAAAAGATGAAAAGAACAAACTGTGACCTTTGATTAAAAGAGGATTCGCCATAAAATAAATGAAGCTTAAGCTTCAGCTTCCCACGTTGCACAGGCCCTTTTCAAGGTGTTGGGAGGGGCCATGTGCTTTTGTAAAATTTGTAAGAGTCAGATATTATAATTATTTTAGCTTTAAAACTCTGTTTCATTGTATTCATACTTCCTCTTACATTTCTTCTCGTGGTAGATGGCATGAGAGAAGGTACTGGTCTACGGGGAAGTTGAGGTGGTGATACAATTATTGTGTGTTGAATGACATTTATTTATGTGGTTCACAGACATTTCTGAGTCCTATTAAATTATTACGTTCTTTCAAAATACAAATGACTGCCAGAATTTTTCCCCTTTGCCAGAGATACTCTCCCCCCTCATTATCTTACTGCCTTTCTCCAGCAAATTTCTTTTCCTTAGGGAGGCCTCCCCTGACAAGAATTACACAAGGGTTTACCTCCCCTTACATTGTTTTATTTTTCTTCATCACACATATATCTATCACAAATCATATCATTCATTTTTTTGGTTCAATTTTGTCTCCTTCACTAGAAATTAAACTTCCAGCGGTCATAGTGTTTGTCTTTTTCCTTGGTATATTCCCAATATTTTGCAGTCAGCCAAGACTAATGAATGAATGAATGAATAAAATTATATCCTTAAATATTTTTAGTGTAAATTTTAATAATTACTAAAATTAAAACCTAGTGGAGTAACTAGCAAAATGGCAAAATAGAAGTTTGCAGCTCTCATCTTCCCAACGAACACAAATTTTGACAACTATACAAGGATGAGAGAACTTCTGAGGGAGAATACGAGGCCAGTAAAGGGATGCCAGCACCTCATAGGTGTCTATCCTAATCTATCAATAGACGCATTGAAGAGAGTAAGAGAAAATTTTCACTATATCATCATCACCAAAGCAGCATAGTTGAGTGCTGTACCAGGAGACCCTCTTTGCCTTTATTTTATGTCACAGGGAAAAGTGAGAGTATAATGAGCACTCTGTCTTCCCAGCCATTTGGGACTCTATCCAGGAGGCCAACATCTGTTTCATCCCATCCAGAAAACAGAGAATTGGGATTACTCAATAGTTTGCAGGCAGCTAGGAGAAGAAAAACTGAATAGGCACTCAGAGCAATGGAGCACAGAACTCAATAAAGGGTTATGGTTTCTACTGACCACCTCACAAACTCCATCAAGAGTCCAGACCACCAACCTCGTAACACAGGTTAACTGCAGAACCCTAGATGGTCCACATATGTCCCTAGCATTCTGTGTGCCCCTCTTTTTCATAAGCAACACCCTTTGTGCTCCCCTGAAGACAGTACATGCGAGTCTCCAAAAATCATGCATGAGCTCACACAGAGAGCTAGATCAAACTCTGCTAGATTCAGGAAAAACACCTGACCTTGGACACTTCAGGGCACTTTCCTAGGGAAAAGAACTGGCTTTGTGGGATGGAGATAAGGCATATGATACCAATACTTCGCCCCAAAAAAGATAAAGAAAAATGGAATAGGACATCCATAGAGAAGATCTGAAAGACCCCCACAATTCCTAATTGGGATGACTGAAAAAGATCTTTCATTCTCAAAGCCAGCAGTAAAAACTGTATGAAGTGATTGCTTCTTGAAATGCAAAGATAGCAGCTCAAGATTTCAAGAAACAACAACAAAAAATTTTAACATGACACCACCAAAGGTATACAATAATGTTTCAATAACTGACCCCAAAGAAATATATATCTACAAATTACCTGGCAAATAATTCAAAATAATGGTTTTATGGAAGCTCAGCAAACTCCAAGAGAATACAGATAGTTAATTCAATGTTATCACCAAAATAATACATGAATAAATGAGACGTTCAACTAATAAATACAAATCATAAAAAAGATATGAACAGTAATTCTGGAGTTGATGAATACAATGAATAAAATCCAAAATGGAGCAGAGAGCTTCAAAGGATGCTTTCAAGCATCTTCAATAGTAGCTCTTTCCCCAGTCAAGCAAAGGAAAAAATCTGTGAACTCAAAGACAGGTTACTTGAAACCACCCAGTCAGATGAGAAAAAAAAAAAATTGAAGAGTCTAGAAACCCTATGTGGTTTGTGGGATACCATCAAATGAACCAATGTATGTATTTGGAAATTCCAAGAAAAGGGCAGAAATCTTTTTTAAAGAAATAGTGGCTAAAAATATCCCAAATGTCCAGCTATTGTTTGTATTATTAGTAGAAGCAGGAGTTCACCATGTTGACCCAGCTCAACTCGAGCTCCTGACCTCAGGTGATCTGCCTGCCTCGGACTCCCAAAGTGCTGAGATTACAGGTGTGAGCCACCACACCTGGCCGGGCTTTTTTTAATCAATATCTTGAATTCTTTATCTTGGATTTTGAAAATTTCTTTGTGATTAAGCTTTATTGCTAGAAAGTTATTGTATTCCTTGGAAGTGTCATATTTTTTTGCTTTTTCATGCTTCCTGTGTCCTTATATTGATATATGTGCATCTGGTGTAATAGTCAGTTTTCCTGATTTTTAAATTTACTATCATAGGGAAGCACTTTTTCCTAAAAATGTATGCCCACGAAAGACTCATTTCAGGGTTAATTCCATTTGCAAGCCCTCTGAATAACCATCTTAAAATATGCTGAAAAAGGATATTTTGGGGTGAAATATTTTTATTTCCTACAACTGCATGACCTCATTTATATGTGGCAACTTAAGAAGTTAAACTCACAAAAGTTGACATTGAAATGGTGGTTACAAGGAGCTGGGGCTTAAAAGGTAAGAAGATTTTGATATAACAGGTTAATAAGACTATAGCTAATATAGTATTATATTCATGAAATTTGCTAATATAATAGATCTTACATGTTCTTACCACAAATAGAATATTGTAACTATGTGAGCTGAAGAATATATTTATTATTTTTATTTTCATAATCATTTCACAATGATACACATATTAAAACATCATGCTGTACAACTGAAATTTATCTGATTTTATGTCAATTATACCTCAATAAAGCTTGAAATAAATATCTATTTGCAATTTGTTATAAAATACAGAAATTATATTTTCAAACTTATGTATTAACTAGTTTGTGAGCTGTCAGAGAACTTGAGACCAGAACTGTCTTCTTACTTCCTGTCCTGTGTTATTTCTATTATATCACTTGAGCTGTCTTCCTCAGTAATATATTGAACAAAAATGCATCTATTAGAGATTCCATACATCTGTAAGTATCTGAACCAATAATTAAATTTATTGCTAAGTCAACACATGACCCCACTAAATATTGATATATGCAGTATACTTTGTTTAAAAGTAAGCATAGAAAAAGGAAGATGAGAGAATAGAGACTTTCCATTTATTGTGTGTTTTTTTTAATTTTTAAGTTCACAGCTGTCGATTTCCATATTAATACCTATTTTTCAGCAAATCTATAAAAAGTTTCCTTTAATGTGTACATATAGTCATTGTTTTTGTAGAACTGTATAAAAGAAAAAATAGTATGTGCCATAATTTTGCATTATTTTTATGCTCTACCTGCCTACAAATTTTAGACTGTGCTCATCAATAGCAAGAAAAAGAAGAGTTAAGAAATGACATTTACTTTCTAATCTTAATCTTTGACTAATTCTGTTTATGTCATAACAGAATCTGAACCCATTTAAATGTAGCTATAATCTTTCTAAATTCATACTTTTATTATTTTAGGGAAATGTGTTGTATATATTTGTGCAAAAAGTATAATCATGCTTGCATGTACACATACAACAAAATATAGGGGAGAGAAAAGATACGCATTGCAAAGCTATATCAAAGGGCATGAGTGACTTCATGTTACAGTTTCCCTGGCTTCTTCTATTCCACTGAATGAATGACTGTCATTTTGCATTTATCAGTCTGAGGCAGTGACATGGTGAGGCCTGTTATTGTGATGGATGAAACTATCAGAACCTACTGAGTATTTAAATATTGCACCAGTGAATTATATTTACAAAGGGCTGCATTATAGAAAAGTGTGATTGCTCTCTTCTGTAACTATTCTTTGCAGTGTTAAGGATATGCGCTCGTAGTCAAGGAATAATGATGCATTTTCCTCTTCCTCAAACTATCATCTCTTTTGTGTCTCTTAGCTACCATTGAAGCAGACCCCAATACTTTTGTCCATGAGCTTTTAGTCTAAGGATGAAATATTTCTTCTTCACTTAACTTCAAACAATCAATACAGCAAAGGCTAGGAACTTGGAAATCAAGTTTATCATGCTGTATTTTGTACATGGGAAGAATAAACCACCATTGCTGACTAGAAAACTAGCGTTGTGAAGACTTGAAATAAATACACTGCCTCATTTTTTTTCTCAGTGTGATATTTCCAATACAAGCATTTTTAATAAATAATAAACTGATTGCATCCACCTTGTTAAAGGTGGATTCAGTAAGTCAATCTTTTGCTTTTAGGATGGCTTTTCTTTACTATTCAAATGAGACTTATGAGGGTCAGTCTCTTTAAGTGGCAGAACATGGCACACATGCTTGCAATCTCAAGCTTTTTCCTTCTACTATATTCCAAAGAGTTACAATAGCAAAAACTCGGAACCAACCCAAATGCCTATCAATGATAGACTGGACAGTGAGAACATGGCACGTATACACCATGGAATACTATGTGGCCGTAAAAAATGTTGAGTTTGTGTCCTTTGTAGGGACATGGATGAACCTGGAAACCATCATTCTCAGCAAACTGACACAAGAACAGAAAATCAAACACCTCATGTTCTCACTCATAGGTGGATATTGAACAATGAAAACACATGGACACAGGGAGGGGAGCATCACACACTGGGGTCTATCGGGGGGAACTAGGGGAGGGACAGCGGGGGGTGCAGACTTGGGGAGGGATAACACGGGGAGAAATGCCAGATATAGGTGATGGGGAGGAAGGCAGCAAACCACATTACCATGTATGTACCTGTGCAACAATCTTGCATGTTCTTTACATGTACCCCAAAACCTAAAATGCAATTATATATATATATATATATATATATATATAAAGAGTTACACAGCATGATCACAAACATTATCTCTAAGAAATTTCTTTCCCAAAATTGTGCCTAGAAGAGTAGTGGTATTTTACACTTAAGTAGTATATTTCTAGAAACATTTTAATCTTTTGGCCAGCTTCAAATACAAAACCAAATGACAATAATCATGTTGCTTACTCCTTTAAAAACATACATCTATATGAAGAGCAATGAATTACTGTAAATCACTGTACTATAGATAATATAGTTGCCAGTTGTGCCATTTTTTCTGGATAAAGCGTGCACTGTCCTTTCCAATATTACCCCAGTTTCCTTTGGGAAGAGTAACTCGAAGTGTCTGCTTTTCTAAGCACAAGCCAAAGAAAATGGATCTTTTCTTTCCTTGCACATTTCAACCATTTGACCAGATGATTTCTACCTCTTGGGAATTTTCATCTTAACCAAGTTAGGTGGCGAGAAGGGGAGGCTGGAGGTATTTCATCATTTTTATAGACAGTGAGGATTCCTGCCCAGGCCATTAATGGTTGCAGACGGTTATTGTGCTTCCTGTTTCCTGTTTCCCATTATACGCTTGTATGTTTCCTTCTGCTTCTCTATTGGCTTCTTCCTGTATTCAAATCTGGTATGTAACTTCATATTAATTCTATGAGACTCAGCGTATGCGATCACACACACACACACACACACACTCCTACAAACACACACCAATATGCTTTCTCACATGCAAATCCCTCTTGCTCAAGTCAGAGTTCATTTCTGGTTTTTGTAGCAAAGAACCCTAATTGGTACTAAATCATGATTCTAAATCTTATGGAAAAGGTGGTAACCAAAATCCTAGTGGAATGTGTATTTGGTCCAGTCTTCAAAAATTGAATATTCACAATTAAGTTTGTGAATAATGAAAGTGTGGTATAATAGGAGTTAGAGAGTACAAAAGTTCATGCAACATCTAAGAAATACAGTCATGTTTTCTTTAACACTTTCATTTTTACTATTATGCAATCTAAGAAATATAACAATTTTGTTTTGTTTTGTTTTGTTTTGATTATACTTTAAGTTCTGGTGTACATGTACAGATGTTGCAGGATTGTTACATAGGTATACACATGCCATGGAGGTTTGCTGCCTCCATCCCTCCGGACACTTTCATTTTTATATAAACTCTTTTAGTATGCTGCCTTTATTCTCAAAACTTTGCAATGTTGAATATGTGTGGTAAATATGTAGCGGGCTCAACCAGAATAAGACAAAATCCGGTTAGGCTTCCTCTTATCCCACATACCTTGGTGAATTCAGTTTTTTACCTTTATTTTTCATACCTTGGTGAATTAAGGTTTTTACCTTTATTTTTAGTTTTAGGGTTTTTTTTTTCAGATCCTTTGTACTTTTAAGAAACTTATGTATGCCCAAGAACGTTGTTATTTTCTTCACGTGTTCTGCAAATGGCTTAAGATTAAACTGTGCAAAACTGAATTTTAGCTCCAAGATTTTATTGACTTTATAGTACTGATAAGCACATGCAATAGTAGAAGGTTGTCCAAACTGTTACAATCTTTTCTAAAAACATGTGTTCAGTGAGACAATAACTCTAAAAGTTGATCTGGGTTTAAAATGTTCTATTCATCTCTGAGTAATGAAAATCTATTCATAATGAAAACTACTCAGTATATTTCTGTATTAGCATGGATACTTTATGTCACACACAAGAACAAAATCAACTTACTTAATTTAAACAATAAATAAAAATATATTAGCTTATATAACTAAAATGTACAGAGGTAAGTCTATCATTAGACGTGGCTTGACTATTAGAATTATGATGCAAATAGAATGATTCTTAAGTTAAAGTAAAAGAAACATAAGCTCAAAGAGCTCATGCAACTTGGTCAAGGTCAAATATCTAATTTGTAATAAACATAGGATTCAATGCCATATTGCTATGAATTTAACACCAATGCCTTTCAACATATATTAACTAGGAGAATGTATTAAGCTGGGATTTCTGTTCTTCCATTATTTCTAAAATTATTGCAGTGCCAAAGTCTTGATAGATGGAGAAAATTGAAATTCTTAATTGTGTTGATTTATATTGAAAGGTGTTAATTTATTATAGTATACATTTCCTTTGTGTCTGCAGTGGACAAGTCTCTGTGTTACATAGTTTAGAGTGAAAAGCAAGATGCATCATATTCTTAAGACAGGAAAATAAAAATATGAAACTCAAAAAACATTAGTATATAAAGAAGACAGTTATAAACTGAAAAGCACAGTAAAAATGTGAGATGATCTTTTAACTATCTGTAGCAATAGCCAACTAGTCATAGCTACTAATCTTCTTGAAATTCTGTACATTATAAAATATTTCACAATTTAACATTAATTTTATGTATCAGTAAATAAATATTTCCAAATTAAACTAGTGGATATGTTTTGAAATGAATGTTATGTTCCTTAAAAATTCATATGCTGAAACTGTAACCCTCATTGCTGTATTTAGAGATGGAGCTTCTGTGAAAGTAATTAAGGTTAAATGAGGCGTGAGAGTGAGACCCTGATCCCACAAGATTAGTGGCCTTCTGAAAAGAGTCACCACAGAGCTCACTCTCTCTCAGCCATGTGAGAACACAGCAGGAAGGAAGCAGACTTCAAGCAAAGAAGAGTGACCTTCAAAGAAGAACTGAACCCTGACCGAATCTTGATCTTGGACTTTACAGCCTCCAGAACTGTGAGAAAATAAATTTCTGTCGTTTAAACCATGTAATCTATAGTGTTTTGTTGTGGTACCTCGAGCAAACAAATACAGATATTAATGACTATAAAGTTGAATTTTATTGTACACCATCACTCTAACATTTTTGCTGATTCCTTTATTCTAGCAATCACTTTTATATCATATTAAAGTCAAAGTATTTTAAAAATCTCAAAATATTCGCCCCCAGCCAGGGCCCCAGGACAGGTCAGTGAGCCCTGCCCTGGTGCCCCCTGCTGCCCCCCATCCACCCTCCTGCCACTTCCCCCTGAACCCCCTGCCATGCCTCTCACAGCCCTCCCATGGTGTTCCACTTCTCCCTGACTCTGAGCCAAAGATGATAATAAAAGCTATTATTGAGCACTTACTGAAAAAAAAAATCCCAAAACGTTATAGCTTGGTTTGTGTAGGCACTAGGAAAAATGAATTGCAGGCAGCCAGGCTTACAACATTTCCACCAGTGGTGGGTGAGATGCCTGCATCTCTGTGGGTAAACACTGAAGTCAGAGATCCTGAAACTTTACTGGGCTGGAACAGATGTGAACCTGAGCCAAGACCTATTGTTCCTGCTCCCTTACTCATCAAAAGCTGTGAGGTACACTTTTAAGACCACTAGGCAATGGTAATACAGGAGGTGATGGTGACCTGTAGGAAGTTCCCCATGGGAGCAGGTGATCATATCATCTCAGCTTCATCAAATATACCTAGCATCATCCAAATTATGCTTTTTAGTTAGATCATTTTCAACCCAAATTGCTGTTTCTCTTCATTTAATAGGCATTTGCTGTGCAAGATGACATAGCAGATTGCTTTTTTAAAAAATCTTCAGACTCAGACCCCATGGTAAGGTGCTTTAAGTCTATTAGGTAATGGATATACAGATCACAAATGCAGTACACAACAAAGAGTTTAAAACTAATTAGGGAGCACAAAGAAGGAAAGCCCAGTGTGCATCAGAAATCTCTTTCTCTGAACCTCTGAGCAAATGTCACAGCCACTGTCTCACTCTCAGGGGCTGGGATAATTTGAACATAAGATCAATTCACAACATGGATTAAGTTAGTTAGGTCATCACCATAGTCCATTTGGTATTGGGATGATTCTGCTCAAGATACTGCAGAAGACTGTGTGCTTTGTACATTGACTAATGGGAAAAAAGCCTGAGGACATGTTAAGAAAAATGCTCAAATGAACACATTTTGTGCCTAATGCATTTCCTACATCTCACAGGTCCCAGGGTGCAGACTCAGTGACACTAATAAAAGCTTTTATCCCCACTTCCCCTGCACACCATACATTGCATTGGCAGGTGTAATGCTGAGCACATTTGTTTTCCTTTAGTTGGGTAGTTACATTCAAACATACATCTGGGGCTTGTTATTCTGTTTTTGTTTTTAAACGAAAAGAGAATTTGTTTGACATGTTTTTTCTACTAGAATAGCTTTATTTACTTTAAAGTATCCACAAACAAAAATTTCTTTTCTTGCTGCTATCGGAATTGTACTCTGAACAAGTTTCCCAGGCAGTAGAGAAGTATTTCCGATATCTGCATGGGGGGAGAAATAGGTAACATTTACTAGTTGCCTCTTACATACCAGTCTCAGTATCTTCACACATGAAATTTACTGACCAGGTCCTTTAGTTCTTAATCCTCTGTCTACCAGTCTCCTGGACTGTGTTCCTAAGACATGCCTTAGAGATTTTCACCAAAATGACCCCTAGCTGACATGGCCTATGGTGCTGAGCTGTGTCTCCATGACATAGCTGGCCTAGGTCTATGTCTTAGTCTTTTTCTGCTCTTATAACAAAATCCCTTAGACCAGGCAATACATGAATATAAGAAATTTATTTCTCTATAGTCCTGGAGGCTGGGAAGTCCAAGGTCAACACGCCAGCAGGTTTGGTATCTGATAAGGACCCAGTCCCTGCTTCCAAGATGGTGCCTTGAATGCTGGCACATGGCAGAAGAGACAGAAAGGTACAAGGGCCCTGGCCAGTCCCCTCCAACCCATTTATAAGTCACCAATCCCATTCATGAAGGCTCCACCCTCATGACTTTTAGCCACTCCTTTTAATACCATCACATTGGGGTTTGAGCTTCAACGTGAATTTTGAAGACACAAACCCTCAAACTATAGCAGCCTCTGATTCACCTGACTCGCAGTATATGCCAGTCACACTCTTGACTATGATCCCTCATAGCCTGAGGGATCAGACAGCAAATTCACAACTAAACCGTGCCTTTGTCTCAGCGGTGTTATCAATGGTTAGGTGAACATGAAGTCTATAATTTAAGTAGAAAAATATAAGCCTAATATGTGTTTCTGTCATAGGTTATATACCGCATGAACAAAACTTGGAGGCAGAGATTTGCTGTGCTAAGTTGATTAGGAAATACATTCAGAATCAGTACTGCTCAGGGAAGGAAGGAAGTCAACTTAGAGAGAGAATATTAATTTTCTGTTGCTGCCATAACAGATTACAACAAACTTCGTAACTTAAAATAGCACTCATTTCTAACCTTACCTGTAGTTTAGAAGTCCAACATGGGTCTCACTGAAGTGAAATTAAGATGTTTTCCAGGATCATTGTCCTTCTGAAAACTAGGAGAGAATCCCTTTCTTTGCATTTTCCAGCTTCTAGAGATTTCCCGCATTCCTTGGTTCCTCTTACTTTCCTCCGTCTTCAAATTCAGGGATGACAGGTTGAGTCTCTCTCAGGTTTTATCACTCTTACTTCCTCTTCTGATTCCCTCATTCACTTTTAAGAACTCTTGTGATTACATTGGGTTTATACAGATAATCTAGGATAATATCCCTATCTTGAAGTCAGCTGATTAGCAGCCCTAATTCTATGTGCAACCTTAATTCCCCTTTTCCATTTAACTTCATATATTCACAGATTCAAGAGATTAGAACATGGGATATCTTTGGGTGGTCATCATTCTGCCTACCACAGAGAATTGGAAGTAAATTCAGTTATCCTGCAGAGAATATGACCTTTCAGAGTCATCCTGAATTGGGACTAGGGTGAGAGGTATTCTTAGCACTCATGGACTAGTCACTGGGTGTGGGCTGCTCCTGGAAAGGTGACATAATTTTGGGTGAGGCCACTCTTTTCATCGGATGACAACCCCAGAGACAGGAATGCATCTGAGAGCTGCTAGTCCTTGTGCCACCAGCAATGAGGGAAATGACATTTCTGCCTTAAGTGGAACTGGGAGGAATGTGAATCCACACCACAGCTTTCACTACATATTAGTGTAAAGTTTGTCTCCCCATTTATAATTATGTGGCTTTAACTTAATGACACTGATAATACATACTAATGATTTGCTGCAGGTAATAGGTTACATCAGTGCTTTGCCATGCCTCAGCTAAGTTTCCAAAATAACTGAGCAAACTCTACCTTAGAGATTACAGAGTTGAGGATATTAATTGGCTTAAAGATCCATCATTCAGCGTATTTGTCTTAATATCAAGATACGAGTTTCTTGATTATTTTCAAAAAGTTGCAAAGTCTTTTTCCAGGATTTTGAATATTTTATAATTGTGTCCTCATATAATTTGAGTAATCAAGTATCTATTGTAAGTGATATAATCCATCTTTATGGAGATACTAAAAAGTGCAGAAAAACTCTGTGCCTCTGACCCTCAGGTTTCTCATCTCTAAAATCAATATACTTTTGTTTTGAAATGTAATGTACAACATAAATTACCTATATGGTACCTGGAAAAATAATAGCTGTTCAATAAATTGAAGCTAAATCAATATTTATCTGTTCAACTAAAATACCGTAACTTAGAGGACAAAATGCTGTGTTATTCACCATTTTATCCTTAGTTCCCAGTGCAGCATCTGGCATATACAGCTTAATGTTTATTGGTTGGCTAATGATTGGTCAGGTAGCTAACTGAATGTTTGAATGAATATCATTTCCATTCCTAATTCCTTAGCTTGGCGTTTCCTTAAGAGCCTTCTATTATGTCTTCTAAGTAGGATTTTCTAAATTTACCTGCCACTGCTATCCAATACAAGCTCTTCGTTTCAACTGGAGTGGTCTCCTCACTTTCTCCAATCTAAAAATACTGTCATTAAATCTGATTCCACACCTTACTTGGTATATGTAGTCCCTCTTTCCCTCCCCCATTGCAACTCAATCCAGGTATCAAGATCTAGATCAAGTCTCACTCTCCCACGAAGACTTCCCACTTCACTGTTCTTCCCAGAAGTTTACCAAGTTTGAATTACATCTCCCTACACATCTCAAAACTAATTTTGCTCTTTGATATAATAGCTTTCTTGGTTTGTGCTTTATCTTGTCAATCACATGACCTCAGACACTTCTAAGCTCTTTTAGGGACGTGGATCTCATATCACCTTTCATCCATTCTTGTGTGTGTTTTATTCATATTTTAACATCTCTGAAATCAGAATGCACTTCACAATAAATGGAAGTATAAAATTAGTATAGGCTTGAATTGCAGTGAGTTCCTGTAGAGAGTATTTGAGTTTGCTTCTGTCGGAAATCACCAATTTGAAACCAATCTAGATTAAACTTGCAGTGTATATTCAGAACACAAAGATGAGTAAGTACTAGCTTTAAATTTTTAGGTGAGGTTTGTTTTCCCTCCCTCATCCAGTGCCAAGATCTAAACAGGCAACTTCTCTTGTCCCTTTCTGCTTGTCAGGTTTATTTCTTGTTTGCCTTCACACTAAGTATGTAGTCGTTGCCTCAGCTTAATGTGGGGTTTCCTACCATACCCTCTATATGGAGCACTCTCTTTCTTAATTGTAAATAAAATAATCATCCAGGTTACAAAATGAAGGCGTCCTGGTCAACTACATGTGATACTATTTTTTGTGTTCCTAAAATGCATGGCACAGTGTTATTCAATGATTAATATATGTGTACTCAGTTGAGTTAAAGTCACTCTGGATGCTCTTTGCCTTCTTATTCCATGACGTACTTCTCTGTCAAATCCATCCCCTTTTACTAATTTAGTCATTTGGATATGAAGTAAGGGGCCAGAACTAGCATACAGTGCTATGGGTTACTTTTACAGTCCTTGAAATCAGACCTCCTGGGTTTGTAGATCAGATTTTTGTGCTTTCTAGCTCTAATACTTCAGATATATAGCTTAATCCCCTTAAATCTCAATTTTCTTATTTAAAAAATGGGAGCAACGGTAGCATTGCCCAGGGATGAGGTGAAGATTAATTTAGAAACCCATGTAATGTATTAAACCTAATTCCAGGGTCACTGTAATGCTCACTGTTAGTATATTTTTAGTCAAGTCATACATATAAATCCTCCTTGTATACCAAAATTTGACTATGTCTCAGTCAGTGCCTCAGTATCTTCCTCTGAGACCAGGAGTAGTAACAGTACTAATCTTCTAGGGCTCGCGTGAACATTAAGTGGATAATACATTCTAAACCTAGCACATGTGTTATACCTCTATGCACTGTCTCCTACCCTCCCCACCACAGCCATGCGAAACTGGTTTTGTTGTCATCCCCGATTTTATAGACCAGAGTCTATATTGTTTATGTGAATACAGTTAGTGTTGTCTGAGTAAGGATTCAAGCTCAGTTCCGTCTGAGATTAGAGTTTGACAACTCCGTCTTTTACCACCTGCCAATGGAAAATAACTGTGAAATGTGCCTTGCCACTTTAAGCTTTCCCCACTACACAGACCCTAAATGTGTGCACTCTCTGTCAAACATGAACATAAAAGGAGGCATTGAAAGTGACACGGAGTCATTTTTCTAGCCAAGAAAAGGGTGATGTTAGAAATATGGTCGCAGTTAAAACTGAGAACATATGGATATGATTTAACTCTGAATTTAGCAAGTCAAAGAAAATGAGAAAGCAATAAAGGGGTATTTTTCAGTAGAAATTTTTGTTTTTCCTGAGCTTTTATGACAAATGACTGATCAAATACCTCTTCACTCTGTCATCTCTACAGCTATGTCAATTGTGTGCAATAGCTGCATGTATCCATTTAAAGTGTCTTTTTATATTTTCAGTCATGATAAAAGTTTAGCAGACCTTTTTCAGTAAATGGTGCTTTTCTTGCTCGATAAGATGATTTCTTTATCTGCCTACCACCTTCTAACCTCACCAGAATGGAATAATTGCATAGAAATTTCTGTTCCTCATGTCTTATCCTTAAGAATAATAATGGGGCATATTAGTAATTAACCTCTTAAAATTTATCAGGCAATAAGAAGCATTAAAAGATAATTAGTGAGTTGTCCAATCTCCTGAACTTCAAAATCAGGATAAAACCTTTAAAATGCCACATTGTAAAATAATTAATCCTGAAGAATGCTATACCTTCCCACAGATAAATTGAGTTTTATATTGATAAAATTAATGGCTTTGAATTTGCATACTATTTCCTGTGTAATTATTTAGTAAACTCTAAATATAAGAACACTAGCTCACAGATAATTAAGAAAACTTATTTATCAAAGTTATTAACCACAAAATAAAGTTATGTTAGTGTATGAAGAAGCTATTGCTTTCTGAAACTACAGGTTTATAATTTCATTTATTCACTGACCACATTTTGATTGAGCACCTAGGGTGTTCTAGGTAGTGGCACATAGCAATGAAAAAGACAGACGAGGTCTCTATTCAAATGATGTCTACATTCTGGTGGTGGAACGCAGTCCTTCGACAGATTAATCAATAAGGAAAAATCAGATAACAAGACATGTTCTCCAGAGAGTTAAAACAGAGAGAGGCCAGGTGGTAGCAGTATTTTTTAGATCTTTGCTGATTGCCTGTTAGCACTATTGTGTGAAACACTAAACAAATCCATAAATTGTGCCTTCTTGGAGCTGAGAGTCTAGTCTAGCAATTTTTTGTGTGTATAGAAGAAAAAAATATGAGTGTAAAATGTCACATAAGAAAAATGTGAATAATCCTTAAAGAAGACAAATGTCTGAAAGATCACTTCAAAATTTGAGGACAAGAAAATGAGGTTTTATGGTAATAAAATAATATTTCATGTGAATCTTGAAGGATGGGTAAGAGTCTATGGTGGATAATGATAAAGGAATGAGTAGAGATATTCAACTAAACCAATAAGTGTAAGCCAAGTAGCAGAGTAGAAGTGTTGTGGAGAAGAGCAGGGATCTTGTTAGGTGAAGCACAGGGAGTGAGTGCAGATTCGTGGGATGTAGAGGGGCCGCTGAAGAAGATATTTTAAAATTTGGTTTACATTGTCCCACTTGACTGGATTTCCATGTATAAATAGTGCAGCCACATTGGAAAACAGCTTGGCAATTCCTCAAAAAGTAGACTACACTGTTACTATATTACCAAGAAATTCCTTATTGTATACCCAAGGGAAATGAAAGAATACATCCACACAAAATTTTGCACACAAATGCTCATAGCAACTTGCACACAAATATTCATAACAGCCAAAAAGTAAAAAGAATTTAAATGTCCAACTGATAAATGGATAAACAATATGTGGTATATTCATAAAATGGAATATTATTTGGCAAAAATTTTCAATGGAATATGGATACATTCTACAAAAAGGATGAACCTTGAAAACATTATATTAAGTAAAAGAAGCCAGCCACGAAAGATCATGCATATGATTCAATTTACATGACTTGTACAGAATAGGTAAATGCATAGAGACAGAAAGCAGATTTGTGGTTTTCAGAAGCTGGGAGAAGAAAAGGAGAGTGACTTCTAATGGGTAAAAGGTTTTTTTTGGAGGAATGAAAATAATCTAAATTTAGATTTTGGTGATGGTTACACATCTCTGTGCTATACTAAAACCATTGAATTCAATACTTTAGATGAGTGAATTTTGTGGTTTTGGATTTTATATACAGATGTTAATTAAAATGATATTGTATTAATGAAATTACATAGTATGTAACTACTCGGGAATGACTTTTTACTCAGAATAATTCCGTAGAGCTTTATCCAAATTTTGCATGTATCAATACTTAATTTCTTTTTATTACTGGATAGTACTCCATGCAAACCACTGATTATTTAACCATTCGCAAGCTGAAGGACATCTGGGTCATTTCTACTTTTGGCTCTTACAAATAAACCTGCTATAAGCTTTTGTTTCTGTGTGATCTGTGTGATCATAAACTTCCATTTCTCCAGGATGAATGCTAAGAGGTATAATTGCTGAATCATATGGTAGCTCCATGTTTGGTTACTTAAGAAACTGTCAAAATCATTACCAGAGTAGCTGTACTATTTTTACATTGCTACAAGCAGTATATGTGTAATTTAGTTCCTCTGCATGCTTACTAGCACTTGGTTTTGTCACTCACTTTTACCTAAATGATTCTGGTAAGTATGTGGTGTTATCTCATTGTGGTTTTGATTTACATTTTTTAAATGATTCATGAAATTATTTCATCTCTGTTTAGAGAACTTTCTTTAACCATTCTTTTAGGATATGTCTCCTAATGTTAAATTCTCTTGTTTTTCTTTATCTGAGAATACACTGGTGACCCCTTCATCCTTTAAGGGTAGCTGCACTTAATGTTGGATTCTGGACTGAAGGTTCTTTCCTTTCAGCATTTGAAAAATGTTGTGTCACAGCCTCCTGACCTTCATAGTTTCTGATAAGAAATCTTATGCCATTTGAGTTATTTTCTGCCATGTTTTTTCTCTCTTGCTGATTTGAAAATTATTTCTCTGTTCTTATTTTTCAGAAGCTAATGTGTTTTTGTGGATTCCTTGAGTTTATCTTATTTGATATGCACTCAGCTTCTTGAATCTACAGTATTTGGCTTTTGTCAAATTTTGGAAGTTTTCAGCCATCATTTCTACAAGTATTTTATCACCTTTGCCTTTTTGCTCCTCTCCTTCCAGAACTTCAATGATACATAAGTTACACCTTTTGTTTTAGTCTCACAGTTTCTGAGGTTCTGTTCATTTTTTTCAGTCTAATTTCCCTATTGTTCAGATTGTGTAATGTCTATTGTTCTACCTTCTATTTTACTGATTTTTTTTTTAAAAGATGGGGTTTCACCATGATGGCCAGGCTGGTCTTGAACTCCTGACCTCAGGTGATCCACCCACCTTGGCCTCCCAAAGTGCTGGGATTACAGGTGTGAGCCACCGCGCCCGGCCTATTTCACAGATTTTTTTCCTCTGTCCTCCCTATTCTGCTTTTTAGCCCATCCATTTAGTTTTCATTTCTGTTATTATATATTTTTAATTGAAAAATGTCTGTGTGGGGCCAGGAATGATGGCTCACACTGCAATCCTGATATTTGGAAGGTCAAGGAGAAAAGATCACTTGAGTCCAGGAGTTTGAGACTAGTTTGAGCAACATAGGGAGACCCTGTCTCTACAGAAAATAATATTTCCACAAACCTTTTACAATACATTATAATTTTCTATTAAATATCATGTTAATGCCCCAAGAAAACTCTATTATTCCAACACAGGGGTCCAGATTCTAGCCCTACATTAGTGTGCATTTGCTATTAGTGTTCAATTTTTAGGAAAACTAAATAATTCCCTTTTAATTTTTGCCAACTTGATTACACACAAAATTCCTTTCGCAAAAATCAGTCTTCCACAAACCTTCCACAACTTGCTTAAACCTTCAATGTTGTCCTATCATTTTACTTTTAGGACAAAAATTTTCATTCCTTTCCCTCTTACTATTTTGACCACAGAAACTTACCTGTTATGTCAAGGAAAAATTACATTCTCTTTTCAATTGTCTTTGAATTTTCCTTTCTTTACACATTCTGTGTAGATGCTTGTTTCTCTTATATCTAGCAGTTTTAATTACATATTAATCATAATTTTAACTCTTAGTAACTTTTAGTGAAAAACCTAGGAAATAACTTTTTATTAAATACTAGATTCAGTGTCCAGGACAAAAAACAGAGTTGTGGAGACAATACTGGAGGATCTAATCCCTTTCAGCATGGCCAAGAGACAGAGCTGAGCCAGGGAAGACAGGGCCTGGGCGTTGATCCCAGGGCTCACCAGTCACTTGGTTAGATTCCAGAATTTGGAGGCTTAAAAGTAAAGACAAGCTCATAGAAAGATGTGTGCGAGGCTTTCAAAGAACCCAGCAGTCAGCCCTTATAGCTTTAGCTTTCAGATGAATTAAGCAAGTACCAAAAGTATGAGAGAAGCAATAGTTTTATGGTCTTTAAAACATAAAAAAGAAACAGCCTAAACCTGTATGACCAATAGACTCTAGCAAAAATGTCTAAATTAAATTTTGAATATGGTTTTATTTTATTTTACCAGTCATTTTAAACTTATTTTTATTTACCAAAAATTACTAAAGTCACATTAACTTATAAAGTATTGGGGCTGACAAATTTATGAGTACTCATTTAAATTTAAGTTAATTTGCTACCATGTGTAGACAATATGTATGTGTAGAAATATATATATGCAGATATAACATGTAACATACATATGTACACATGTACGTATCTAAAAGCCAAAAAGATCAAGAAGTTTAATGCAAAAGAGGGTATAGCTTTAGACTTGAAAAGAATCTGTCCACGCCAGGTGTGGTGGCTCATGCCTGTAATCCTAGCAGTTTGGGAGGCTGAGGCGGGTGGATCACCTGAGGTCAGGAGTTCAAGACCAGCTTGACCAATATGGTGAAACCCCATCTTTAAAAAAAAAAAAAAAGAATTTGTCCACTTAAAATTCTTGGGAACTCATTAGGTAAAAC
Source organism: Cacajao melanocephalus (assembly GCA_963573385.1). Classification (NCBI taxonomy): domain Eukaryota; kingdom Metazoa; phylum Chordata; class Mammalia; order Primates; family Pitheciidae; genus Cacajao; species Cacajao melanocephalus. The sequence continues at coordinate 33,370 of CAUYLG010010934.1, read as the reverse complement.
AGAAGTTTTTTTAAAAAAAGAATAGAGTCTATGGTGCCCTTTCTGTCTTCCTTAAGGGATCCTAGGCTGTTAGAAATATTTTTAGGCCTCTTCATGTGTATCAAGGGTGGCAAGAGGAAGGAAGGACCAACAGAAGTAAATGAAGAAACAGACAAATGGGGTGCATGTGAGCATATGGTTAACAAGGGTTAGGAAGAGAGAAATTCAGTAGACTGAGAAGTTTTACAGAGAGTGAACAGAGGCATATATATATAAAGTTTTACATACACACATATATATATATATATGTTTGTATATGTATATATACATGGCCTAAAATTCAGTTTTAAGTCAACTTTTGACTATAGAGCACTTTTTAAAAATCCTATTAAATCTCTTATCATCAGAGTTTAGCTTCAATAGCCCACATTTATGGCTTTTGTTTTGTTTTCTTTTTACCAAAAGTACTCTCCCAAGTAAAATGAATAAGCTCTAATCGAGGTTATGACTTAACCAAGAATGCATGAGACATCTCCAAAGAGGTCTAAAGCAGTCTTCACAAGATCCAGAACCATCCCAAAATACAGCTCAAAGAAAGTAAAGACCGCTAGTCACAAATGGGTCACAATCCACATTTCTACCTGGCCATATTTTCTAAGGTGTCAGCTTCTCAGCTTATCATCAACACACAAAGGTCCAAAAGCCCCGTATACAGAAGACAGGAAATCTAAAATTGTCCATGGAAGTTAAAAGGATCAGTAACAAATGGGTACCATAAAAAGTAAAAAGTCACACAAATATCAAATCAAGAGGGACTGATTCCCTGTCCAGAAATCAAACCCTGGCCACAGTGGTGAAAGCATAGAATTCTTACTCCTAGACTTTGAGGAGTGGGCAGCCTTTACTGTTACTCTTGCAAAGAAGCTAAATCAAGCAGCTTGGGCTTACGATGATTTTGACTTGTTTTAGATCAGATTTCAGCGGGAATGCTGTTTAGGTAATTCCCTGGAAGTTAGCATTTCAAAATCAGTGTCAGTCACTAGTCCTGGTTTAGATAAAAAATTGTTGCATCTGAATTTTTATAGTTTTAATTTTGTTCATTTTCCCCTTTTAGACTATTAATCTTTTAATTACCTGTTTTATTGCCCTAAGCAATTGTCAACTAGGCAACAAAGGAGACCCTTTGAGTAGTAGAGACCCATATTATCCTTTGAATAATCTTTTTAATTAAGCAAAGAATAGTTTGAGAATCAGGCAGTCTCCAGAACCAGAAGGGGTTCATAGTGTTACAGGAGTTAAGAAGAAATTACTTAGGCAAATAGTGAGGGTACAGAAGTCATCAGTAAGACTTTTCTTTTTAATGAAAAGCAGCCCAAAATCATTTTCTAACAAAGAGCAGCCTGTAAAGTCACGCTGCAGACATAGACAAGCAAGCTGGGAGCTTGCACAGATGAATGTCAACAGAAACTAGGGACTAGACATGTTCAAGATGGCGGCTCTGTCTTCTCTTCTCCACTGGCCATGTGTACAGTAAGGGGCAGACAAGATGGCACTGGCCAAGGAAAATTCATTTGCATAATAAGATTAGGGTGGGGCCGCCAGCCTTCCCCATGCAATATGTAAACGCTGCACCTAATCAAACCAATCTGTGAGTCCTAGGTAAATCAGACAGCACCTTTTCAAGGGGGACTAGTAAATCTGGCGCATTGCCACCAGCAGGTCCTTTCCACTAGGAGACTCATCTCTCTACAGAGAGAGAACTGTGTCTCTTTCTCTTCTCTTCTCTTAAACCTCTGCTCCTAAACTCCTCATGTGTTCATGTCCTAAATTTTCCTGGTGTAAGAGGACTAACCCCAAGGTATATACCCCAGACAACGTAGCTACTTCAATAGCAATTCTGGGACTGCCACAATAGGAGTTTCACGGAAAGGGTCAAAGACCTAGTAAATTTCCTCAAGTGGTGGTGATGTATGTCTTTTGTTTACCTTGCGAATTTAAGCAATTTTTTTCAGAATTTCTTTTGGAAGATTTTTAGGTGCCACTGGAAGCAAGTTTCCTATTAAATTGGGCTTGTTATAAAACCAACTTTTTCCAGTTGTGCACACAAATACATTATTTTAGGTATTTCAAAAGATCCCCACTTTTGGTCATTGTTATTTATGATCATCCTGGGTAAGATGGGTCCACTTTCCCAGATATCTAAAAGAGGGTGCCCCGTAACTGTTGTACGTAAAACCAGCTGGTGTTTAACTAATGTTGGTCACAAATGAAAAATCAAGCTCAAATTTCCATAGAAAAGCATTGCAACTTTCAAAAGCATGCTATGTAAAACAAGACCATCAGTAGCTGCCATTTATTTACCCATGCCTCTGCTGTGAGACAGGAGTGAATAAACTTTGACCTGAACCTTCATCTCATGTCGGAGGCAGAAAAAAAAGCATCTCTCTGCAGAGCTGTTAACCCAAATGAGCTGTCTAAAGACAGAGGCAGAACCCCTGTCTTAAAAAGGGAATTTGAAAAACATCCCAAATAAAAGGTACAAATGAGACCAAGTAAAGCCAACTGAGACCCAAAGATGAGAGGTCAAAATTCAGAACTGACCAGCAACATCTGATGGGACTTCTGCAGACAAATGGTCATGCTGGTACCAAATGCCACGTTCAGAGTGTTGGGGGTTCACTCTGAATCCTGCTGACTTTTGCCAGATATGTCGATCTAAATGGTGTTGAAAAAGAGTAAAATTCTGTAAAATATTTGAAGGTATTTATTCTGAGCCAACTATGAGTGACCAAAGCCTAGGGCACAGTCTCAAGAGGTCCTGAGAATAGGTGTCCAAAGTGGTTGGGTTATAGCTTGATTTTATACATTTTAGGAGGACAGAAGTTATAGGCAGGTATCAATCTATTCATGTAAGATGTACATAGGTTTGGTCAGGAAGTCAGGAAAACTTGAAGCTGGTGGAAGGGTGCCTCTAGGTCATAGACGGATTCAAAGATTTTTCTGATTGGTAATTGATTGAAAGAGTTAAGATATGATCTAAAGATCTAGAATCAATAGAAAGGAGTTTCTGGGTTAAGATAAGGGGTTGTGGAGACCACGGTTTTTCTCATGTCAATGAAGCCTCCAGTTTGCAGGCTTCAGAGAGAATAGATAATATATGTCTCTTATCAGACCTAAAAAGGTGTCAGACTCTTGGTTTAATATCTCTCTCATCGAGAAAGGATCTGAAAACAAAGGGAGATTCTCTATAGGATGTAGATATTTCTCACAAGAGACAGCTTTGCAGTGCTGTTTCAAAATATGTCAAAGAAATATATTTTAGAGTAAAATACTTCAGTTTCTTTCAGAGCCTGCTATCTATCATACGATGCTATATTAGAGCCAGGTTGGAATTTGGTATTTTGTGCTACAAAGAGTCTGTTTTGTCACTCTTAAGATCTCTGTTTTATTGTTAATGCTGGTTAATTGTGCCTGAATTCTAAAGGGAGAAGAGTGCAATGAGGCATGTCCAACCTGTTCATGCCCCTGTGGCCTGAACTAGTTTTCCAGGTTTACTTTGGAATATTTCGGCCAAGAGGAAGGAGCTGTTCAGTTGGTTAGGGAGCTTTTAATTTCATTTTGGGTTTACAAAAGAAGAGGCTGAGGCAAAATTAATACAAGAAGAGATTTATTTGGGCAAAGATTGGCAATTGCAACCAAAGAACTTAGATTCAAGTTTCCCTGAATATACACTCCTATTAGCAGCAGTAACCAGTGGATTTTTAAAGGCAAAAAAAAAAAAAAAAAGAGAGTGAGTGGGCTCATACAAGATTGTTTGCCAGGAATTCTCATTGGTTTATAGAAATAACATTGATTAGTGATTGGCTATACATTATTAAGCAATAGGGTGTGGCTTTTAGTGTCCTGTATGGTATTATTAGATTAATTTATTTTTATTTTTTATTTCATTTTTGAGATGAATCTCGCTCTGTTACCCAGGCTAGAGTGCAGTGGTGTGATCTTGGCTCACTGCAATCACTGCCTCCCACGTTCTACCCATTCTCCTGACTCAGTCTCCCAAGTAGCTGAGATTACAGGTACACACCACCACACCTGGATAATTTTTGTATTTTTAGTAGAGACATAGTTTCACCATGTTGGCCAGGCTGGTCTCAAACTCATCACCTCAGGTGATCTGCCCACGTTGGCCTCCGAAGTGCTGAGATTGCAGGCATGAGCCACCACTCCCAGCTTATTAGGTTAATTTATAGTTACTTGGGGCAATAGCAATCAGTTTCAAGAAATGATTATATAACTCATTGCTGTCTCATTTTAATCTCTCGCTGGACCTGATCATTAAAGGACATGCATTCCTCAAATAGAAGTTCCTTTTATTCTTCAGGTCACAGGGAAATCTGGCAGTCCGAAATCTGAAGAGACAATTGCATATAGAAAAGTGCAGTCAAGATCAGCTTTTCTGGTTCAAATGCCATTAAAGCTGCAAGCTGGTAGAAACACTTAAGCAATAACCTTGAGGAAGTGTTAGAAGTAAAACGTACAGTAGTATGAGGAGAAATTCCTGGTATCTAGAGCCTTAGGGGCTTCCCTTTTTCAAGAGTTTTACCTCCAGGAACCCCACCATGTTCTCATGCTGAAGAGCAAAGAAAAAGCCTTCATGTTTCTGGCAGGAAGAAGGCAAGAAAATGACCATTTTGGAATATTTCTAGAGCCTTTTCTGTAACAAAGACTGACCCACGCAGACAAACTACTAAAGCCTCATCTGAGAGGAAGAAGGGAAATAACCCAATTCCTACACATTCCAGCCTTTCTGTCTCACTTAAGGGGGAAAGAAACTAAGACTTGTGAAGTTACCAACTGAAGAATGACAAGGTTCATAAACTTGGAAAGGAGAGCTCTATTTCTCATAAAGGGCTGCAGCCTGCAGGGTGGCCATTCTGACAGGTTGGAAAGCATAGCCTCTGGCCAGAAGCCAGAAACAAATAGTTCTAGGGAGGGGCAAAGGGAACAGTAATTTATGCTGAGTGGGGTGTTCAAATATACATATTTGATAAGCTATAGGGGTCATGAAGACTTATAAAAGGGGAAACATGCACATGTGAAGTCAAGCTTGATACTCCTTCAGGAGTCCCAATTACAAAACCTAGTGGCATTAGCATGATTCATTGGTGTTTTCAGGCATCTGACGTCAAAAGGTGAAGCAGAGGATGTGAAAATCCTCACTGTGCACTCTCTGTAGTCTGGCCAGAATGACTCTGTGGTCAGTGGTTTCTTATCAGTCAAAAAAGGAGGGGCATCATCAGGTGGTTGGTTGATATCAGAGGTGGAGTCTTTGGAAAGGGCTGGTTTCTGTTAGGCCCTTAGGGAAGAAAGCCTGATCCTAAACATGTTTAGTGAGGGAGGAGGTGTAACAGGGTGCGTCTGACTCCTCCCCTTCTGTTATGGCCAAGAACTGTTTTCAAGATTACTCTCAGGTCCCCTTGGTCAGAGATGATGCATTCAGTTGATGGGGGCTTAGAATTGTACTTTTATGTCTCAAGATATGCAGCCCAGGGACACAGGCACACTGAAAGACTGAATTTACTCACAGAATTATAAAACGTTTACCCTCTCCTCACACCCTACTACCACATCAATAAGGCTCCAGTGTAATATCAGGGGATTTCAGCTTAAAAGCTACCCTCTGAAAGATCATTGAAAAATCAACTTACAAAAGGAAAATTTATAGGAGAAATGGCATACAAATGTATTAACATGTACAGGGAGAACCACAGAGTGATTACCCCAATGCCCCAGTGGGGCACAGAAACTTGTTTACCACCTTGGAATTACAGAAGAAATGGGGGCTCAGCACATGGCCGTTAATAGGTGATGGTGGTAAATTAGGATATAGTAGCAACACAGGCTATAAAGCGGAAAAAGCAGGCCTGGCTAGCAAAGGTCGTCTTTTTATATTGATGAAATCTCACAGGCAGTAGCCCTCAGAGAGAATAGATGGGAAATGTTTTTTTCATAATTTTAAAGGTGTTAGACTCTCAGTTAATCTTTCCTAGAGCCAGATGAACAAGGGCCTCAGAGAAAGCTGGGCTGCATCGATGCTGATTCTCTATAGATGATAGATGCAAATCTCCCCCATAAAACACAGCTTTTCAGGGCAACTTCTGTTTGCTGGCCATATGAACAGTCATCTCAAAATATGCCAAAGAAATATATCTTGAGGTTAAATACTTTGATTTCCGTTAGCATGCTACTTATAAAGAGATTTTAGGGAAAACCAAAGAAAACCAAGGAGATAGAAAACAAGGATACTATAGAAAATTGAAATTTCTGACACCTATAGCAACAGCAAGCATTAAATCCATCCCATCCCCTAACAGATTAACATAAAACCTCACAGGAAAGGCCTATTCGCCTCAGTACTCATTACCTCATATGTCATGTCTGGCTTTCAAGAAAAAAGTTGCAAGACATATCAAGGGCATTAAAAAAGAAGTCAGTTTCAAAAAAAAAAATTTTTAAGTATATGAATACAATATAATCACAACTATAAAAAAAAAAGAAGTCAGAAAAGACAAAGCAAGCATCAGAAGTAGATTCAGACAGGACACAGATTTTGGATTTATCAAACAGGGAATGTAGGATAACTAATTATAATAAATAAGCTAAGGACTCTAATGGAAGAAGAAGACAACATGCAAGGACAAATGGGTAATGTAAGTAGAGAGGTAATGCCACAATGAGATACTACTATATGTCCATTATAATGGCAAAAATCCAGGACACTGAGAATACCACATGCTGGCAAGGATTTGGAGCAAGGACTATTCTCATTCATTGCTGGTGGGAATGCAAAATGGTGCAGCCACTTTGAAAGGTAGTGTTAACAAAAGAACCATGGGATCTGAAGAGAAAAAAAAGGAGAGTTTTATTTTCTTAAAAAAAAAAATGGGGGATTGGGGATATACAGCTTCCAGTAAAACAAAAGAAGCCTTCCATGAGGGGGTGAGGTTAGAGTAGTGATGATAAAGGCAAAATTTGTAGGGCAGGAGAGAGGAATCAGGGGCGTGAACACAGAATCTTGATTGGAGGACCTTTAAGCCCCAAATCACCAGTCTCTCTTAATTGGCTGATTGCAGGTGGTCAGTCAGTTGGCACAAGGTGGTCTATTTGTGGTCAGTTGGGGAACTTCCAGCTGTAGTCAATCTCAGCATTGCCAACAAGAACTGGTTTGGCTTGATTGTGGAACAGGAGGTCCTGTGACATGTTTACAACATCCTTCTGTGAGCACAGAATACATAACAGCTTCCTCACCCAGACATGGTCACATCATTCTGTTTTAATTTTGATCACTTCAGTTAGCCACAGGGAGTCTATTCTGCCTGTTGTCTAGGAACATACTGTTACAGCAGTTCTACAGTTTCTTTCTTTTTTTTTTTTTAAAGATGGGGTTTCACCATATTGGTCAGGCTGGTCTCGAACTCCTGACCTCAGGTGATTTGCCCACCTCAGCCTCCCAAAGTGCTGGGATTACAGGCGTGAGCCACCGTGCCCGGCAGTTCTACAGTTTCTTTCAAAACTAAACTTATTCTTCATATTAGATAAAGTGAGGGACTATGTTAAAAAAAAAAAAACTTCTCTTCCCAGGTCCACTGGGGGAGGGGTTTCAAATGCAGGAATTTCCTGGCTCTATGCCTCCATCCAGAGACCAGAGGGGTTTAAAATGTAAAGTTCTTTATCTGGTTTTTCCAAATATGGGCCAGGTAGGGCCAGGTGGAGCTCTTTTGTCCCATATTCCTGCCAAAAGCTCTGGGAGGAGGGGGTTCTGTAACTCAGGATTGTAGAATAAGTAGCCAATCCGGTATCAGAGTCAAAGGTCAATCACTCCAGAGGAAGTTTGAAAGAACTCCTCTGATTGGATGAGAACATGAATGGGGAGGGAATAACTCAAGGGTTAAAACTTCAGCTGCTCCTACCTAAATGGATTTCCCTTTCTGGGGTCCCCTCCCACAACAGCGTGGGAGTTGTCTTTTTTCTCTCTCTCTGTCTAGTAAATTGCTCTTCCACAAAACTCTTTGGGTCCACGATATTTATTCAAAAGGCAAACTCACCATGCCTCCGGGGCCCCTTTCCCCATTCTTCGGGGTTAGAGAGGCCAAGAATTTATGAGCTCTGGGAGTTGGGTACACTCCCCCGGTTACTAAAGCAACCATGCTTTTGGATATTGATCCCAAAGGAGCTGAAAATGTGTGTCTGACTCCAAGCCTGCACGTGGATGTTTACAGCAGTTTTATTCATAATTGTCAAAACTGGGAAGCAACCCAAAAAAGAAAATTCAAATATTTCACCCTAAAATGTATTTCCTTGAAGACAGCTATTCAGAAGGGCTGAAGGTACAAGAAGAGATGAAAAGTTGTCTTTGTTAGGGGAGATTTGGATTGTAGAGATCAACATTGAGGCAGCCTGGCTTTCTCTGAGGCCTTCCCTTGCCTGGATCTAGGAATGATGAACTGAGAGTCTGACACCTTTAGGGGTCTGAAAGAAATATTTACCATTTATTCTTTCTGAGGACTGCCACCTGTGAGATTGTATTTACATAACAAATTCACCTTTACTAGCCAGGTCTTTTCTTTCCCCATCTCCCATAACCTTTTTGCCACCATAACCTGTTTTGCTATAATCCAAGACCGTATTCTTTCTTTAACCTCAAGATGGTATATAAGTTTCTGAACCCCATTGGGGTTTGGGGTAATCACTCTGTGGTTCTCCCTTATGTGCATGTTAATATATTTGATTCCAATTTTCCTAATAATCTTTTGTGAGTTGATTTTTTCAGTGAACCTTCAGAGAGTGGAGGGGAAGCTTTCTTTGGCTCCTACAATGTCCTTTAGCAGGGGAATGAGTGAGTTAACTCTGAAACATTGAGACAGTGAAATATTATTTAGTGCTAAAAAGAAATGAGTGTCAACCTATGAACAAACATAGAAGAAATGAAATTGCATATTACTAAGTGAAAGACATCAATCTACAAAAGCTACATACTGTATGGTTTCAACTATATGACATTCTGGAAAAGGCAAAACTGTGGCAACAGTAAAAATATAGGTGATTGCGAGGGGCTAGGGAAAGGGAGACATAATAGGGAGAGCACAGAGGATATTTAGGGGAGTGAAACTATTCTGCATGACACCATTAATAGTGGATACGTACCATTACAGATTTGTCAAAACATATGAAGTGTACAACCCCAGAATTATCTCTAATGTAAACTGTGAACTTTTGGTGATATTGACTGGTGAAAGTCAACAAAACTTCATTGACAGTAACAAATATACCACCTTAGATCAGGATATTGGTAGTGGGGAGGCTATGTATGTGTGGGAATGAAGGATAGATGGGTATTCTGTTCTTGCTGCCTCATTTTGCCCGAACCTAAATCTACTTTTAAAAAATATCTTTAAAAAATTTTCTTCAGGGTAACATAAAATGATATATTCAGAAACTCAGTCTACACAAAGAAAGCATCAAGAAAAGATAAATAACATGTAAAGGTAAAAGTAAATTGTCTTATGAGACTTCTTGTCAAACTCTTAATAACAAGAAATAACCTTCTGCAACACAATTGAGGGTGTTTAAAGAATTGAGGCTTCAAGATGGCTGAACAAAAGCATTTCATGCCCACTTTCTCCACTTAGAAGAGCCAAAGTAGTGTATAGACAGTCACACTTCAAATACATTAGCAAGAGAAAACGGTGGAATTCAACAGAGAAGTTATAGGAGACATGTAAAGTGGGGAAGGAGAAAGGAGAGAGGTAGCTTACCTGGTTAGAATCGACTGGGAGACAGGGGTGATTTCCCAATGCAGGGAAAAGCTGAGTGAGAGACTTCCAACAGCTCACATCTCCATGGTGGAATCATGCAATCCCGGCCACAGGAGAACCCCTCAACCCTCCCAACCCCTGAATCTAACATAGGGAGCTACTGGGAAGCCATGGGATGGAGTTGCTCCAGGGAGAGCTTACGCTGGATCCCACACCCTTTCTGAGATGTAAATGGCTACCGAAAAGCACTATTTTCAATCCTAGCCTTTGGCATGCTGCATACAGTCTGAGAGCCCAGCAGCTCTGGGACTGAGGGGCTATGGAAATACAGGCTATCACTGCTGGGTCTGGAGAGCAAGGTGGAAATACTCCCATAACCAGAGCAAGGCATGGGCTGCAACTGCTGGTCCTGGCAAGCACTGCCAGGACAGAGGCCACGACACAAGTGGAGCACAAGTTGCCTTTGGGACTTGCTCACCAGTTGAGTGAGACCTCCTGCAGCTGGAGTAGGAGTGGGAGCTAGGTGCAGGATATCCCTGCTGAAGCTGGAGAGCGAACCCTGCCTAGATCAGAGTGTGAATGCGATGTGCGTTTTCCACCTGCTAGACTGGGCTGCACTCTCTGAGGACAGCTCCAACCCTCTCCAGTGGCAGGGCTTCAGTGCAGCTGCCACAACCCCTCACCCAAGTGCTCTGTCTAGGACCTGAGGATTTCCATCCTCAGCCACCATGACCAGTGCCTGTTCTCATCACTGGGGGCCTCAGCACAAGCCTGCCCAGCCCGGCCTTGCCCCCTACTCTCCCCAAATAGAGTACACAGCCCAGGGTCCTGGGGATTGACCAAGCCACCAACTTGGGCACCTGAGCACTCTTCCTAGGGGCCTGAGGTTGTTGATCCTAACCACCCAATCGCTTCCAACTCAGCTGGTACCTACCAGCCGGTTCCGCTTGTGAGCTTGGAGACTGGGCCACTCAGCTCATCCAAGTCACCATCAACATCAGTGCACACTGCTGCAGAGCCAGAGAATCATCTCACCACTACTACAGACATTGTCCATGCCACACTGGCTTCCGAGGGCCTGAAAACTTGTCCCCCTGCTCAGTCTACTGATGCCACTGCCAGAATTCAAGCAAGTCACCTGGAAGCCCAAGAATCAGCCTGCTGGTAACTATCAACACAGGTACCAGAACACCCTGCCCTGGGACTGAAAGATAGGCACACCCAGCATACTACTGCAACCACTGGCCTCCAGACTGGCCCACCTGGCAAAACAGTCCCCAGCACAGCTTTACCACAGCCTTCACTAAAACTGCCACCCAACCCACTGAGGAAATCACAGGCAGCACTAACACTGTTTACAGTCAAAGAAATCAGAGACTACACTACTGTATGCACCCAGAATCAAAGCGAAGTATGCCACCCAACTAACACTGAAATATATCTCCAGGAAAGAGTCTTACCAGATGTGCAAATGTCGATGTAAGGACCCAGGAAACAAGAAATGACGAAATATGACATCTCCAAAGAAACACAAAAATTTTCCAGCAATAAACTTTAATCAAAAGGAAATTTTCAGAATCCTAGCTAAAGAATTCAAAATATTGATTTTTAAGAAGCCCAATGAGATTCAAGAGAATTCTGAAAACCAGTACAAAGAAATCAGAATAATAATTTAAGATATGAATAGAAAATTAACCAAAAAGGCAGATTTCTTTAAAAGAATTAAATAGAAATTCTAAAACTGGATAATTCATTGAAGGAAATATAAAATACATTTGAGTGCTTCCACAATAGACTGGAAATGCATCAAAGCTAAGGAATTAACTGTGGAAACTATTTTAAAATGATCATAATTGAGATAATTTCCAACTCTTTATATTTATTTAGTCTACCTTCATATTTTTTATTCTTTTAATTTGAAACAAATTTTAAGTAACTTCTAAACTGGACAGAATTATATGTTCTTGACAAATGTCCATTTTTTTGCCTTTATAACTTTCTTACGAAAAATGCATCTTGCTATTTTTATATACTCCGTATTCAGAATTGTTTCTTTTATATCTAGTAGTTTTAATTACATATAATACCTACAACTTTAACTCTTAGTAACCCTAATTGCTCATAAAAACTCTAGGAAGTAAGTAATTTTGAATTATTTTACATCACTATTTGAAGATGAAAACCACTTTATAATTTTTGAAAGATATGTTTCTCAATTTTTTTGTTTAACAGAGCTAAATATATTTAGCTGTTCTATATTATGTGAAAACAAGATAACAAAGTATGTTAACCTATATTTATGTTTAATAATGCTCAGTATTTTATCTAAAAATAACGGCCATTTTATAATTATGTATTACTTACTTGAACATAAGATGACTTTAAGATTTTGAATTACTGAAAAGAATTTTGAAACTGTAACTACAGGTACCCTTCCTGTCTTCCCCAGTCATTTTGGATACCAAATAGCCTTGTCTATGCCCAAGGATGCCTATAAAGGAAGAACTCAAAACAGAAATTCATGGAGCTTCAGAATTTAAGAGAAAACTTATCCACAATCCCCAGTCAGTTTGAGAGAACAATCGACACTCTGGGCCTGGTGGGTCCCTTGCCTGGTCACTCGATGCTCCTGGTGGTTGCTAGATGTCCCACTTCAGGTCCCACTTTTGATACCGTCTGTTATGAAATGATTGGCAAATCAGGCAGCCCCCAGAATCATAATAGGTTCAGAGAGACTCTGTGCTGCCACGTGGTTGGAGGGGATTTATGATGAGAAAAGGGAAAATAACATGCAGAAAGCAGAAGTGAGGTATAAACACAACTGGATTGATTACAGTTCAGTGTTTGACTTATTTGAACCTAGTTGGAACAGTTGGCCACCTTTGATTGGCTGAAACTTGCTGATTGGTACAAGAGTAGGTTACAGATTGTTTACATATCTAGTTAAGTTACAGTTCACTACATACAGAATAATGTTTAGGCTGAACTTAAAATCTATAAGGACACAGCTTTAGGCTAAACTTAATTTAACAAGACTATAAAGTGTTTGCACCAGAAAACAAAGCATATTTTGATTAGCAACAGGGTCAACAAATGCCTGCAAAATTTACAGTGTCTTACAGAAGGAGGTAGGGTACTTACCAGCAGCCCCAGCAAAAGAAGGAATATGGTGATGTAATTCCCCAGCACTTCCAGCCTAAGAAGCTGAGCTCACAGAGGATCCTGAAAAATCCCTTGGAAAGAAAGGGCTTTTTCAGAAATACAGAGCACACCAGAATGATAGGATGATAGGGTTTGAGAAATATAGGAATCCATTACCCAGCTTGATATTGACATGGGAACACTCTGTGCCCACGTGCAAAGCAAGAGAGTGAGTCCTTCTGGAAACAGCATTCGGTCAATGACAGTTGGACAGTGGTGGATGAATACCCAGCTTCTCACCTGCTCAGTGGCAAAACAGTGCGACATGTTCTACAGTGCCTTGCTTGGGTAGGTCCATCACACATCTTCATCCTAATGTGTCATGACAGGGAGTGAAGTTAAAGCTACACAATTTAAATGATTGGTGAGCAAGAACCATTCAAGGGCATTACACAAAAATTGTTTTGCCTGCCCTAATTGTACACATGATTAAAAAGGTTTACGTTTTCAGGACAAACATTATAAAGGATTTTCATTTCTTCCTAGGTATACTTTTCAGCCATAAACTGTAAATAAACAAACTACCTGTGCAAGGAACCTAAAAGCCATTGGTAAAATGCATTACATTTGTGTTTTGTAATATTTAATATATTTTCTTTATTAGTTTATATAAGATTACTACTTCCAGTTTCTACTTGTAATTACATATCTTGCTAGAGCAAGAGTCAAAAAAAAATGTAGCAGATAGAAAGTAGTCTACCCTAGCACCTAATCATCATTCAACATATCTACCTTTTTTTCCGTCTCCTGAAAGGATTTAGTTTTCTCCCTCTTTGCCACTGCTGAAAGTATCCCAGTTACATGCACAAAGTATATCTATAGTGCTTATGGAAATTTAAAAAGCCTTTATGAGATGAGTCGTACAAACCTCAAAGCTTTTTGTTGATACAAAGTTAACATGAGTTTGAATTAGGATCTTTAGCCTCCTTTGCAATATATTTATCCATGTTAAAATAATGAGTGTAGGCCGGGCACAGTGGCTCACACCTGTAATCCCAGCACTTTGGGAGGTCAAGGTGGGCAGAACACTTGAGGTCAGAAGTTCGAGACCAGCCTGGCCAACATGGTGAAACCCTGTCTCTACTAAAAATAGAAAAAATTAGCTGGTCATGGTTGTGGGCGCCTGTAATCCCAGCTACTCAAGAGGCTGACACAGGAGAATTGCTTGAACTCGGGAGCCAGAGGTTGCAGTGAGCCAAGATTGTGCCACTGTGCTCCAGCCTGGGCAACAGAGTGAGACTCCATCTAAAAAAAATAAGCAAAGAAGAAGAAGTCAGTATAGTGTCAAAGTGGTAATAAAAAAAAAAAGTAATTTAGCTCTTTTTCCACTCATTTTTCCAGTGTCTTTTCAAATAATAGTAATTTGTATGTCCAGTTTCCCTAGAAGACAAAGCCTGAGCAAAACTTCCTAAACCAGGATGTTTGAGAGGAGCTCAATCTCAGTGAAGCAAGAGTGAAAGGAAAATGCAGAAAGGCCGGGAAGGAGGGAGGGTGAACCCAGAGAGTGCGGACTGGAGGACGGGATGGTGACAAGTTGACTGTGTCTTCAAACCGTCTATCTGAAGCATGATGCAAGAGGTCTACCGCGGGTACCCACCACTTCCAGCTCCCACTAGTCAAGCTCTCAAGGGGGGACGATAATGCCTCTGTTCCTCCCGTGGCCTGGGCGGGCGCACGCAGGTAATAGCGGCTGCCACGGCTCTCCCCTATTCTAGCGGTGAAGCCAGAGACCACGCACGACTCACTGCCCAGGCCTCTCTGGCCGAAAAGCGAGACCAGCGCCGCAGCCCCCAGATGGTGAACCTGCAGACTCCTGCACGGTGCTTGGCATAGGACTATCTCCTGTGCTGTATTCAATAGCACGTTTACAATCATTGTCAAGTTAATCTGTTAGGCACACTGTATTGGCCCATTCGGCGTGACCCACTATGAATGTTCAAACTTTTACGTGTTTTGAAACTAGGAAGAAATAAGTTAACTTATAATTTAATTAAAATCAATAACCCATTCCTGAAAATTAATCTCACGAAGTTCTATGAATTGGGAGAAGAGAGGAAATCTAAATAATTGACCATAAGAAATTAGTTGAGTAAATGATGATGCATCAACTTGAGAGAGTCTTACCTCATTTTAAAAGGCTATTAGTTTAAAATATTGCCATATGCTTTTGACATAATGTTAAATTTGAAAAGCAGAAGATGCAGCACCTTCCAACTGTGATTCTAAATTGCATTGGTCAGGAGAGTGAAAGTCACACCACAATATGAAACAATACGGTTACATAAATGGATACAACACACACCAGGGCCTTTTGGGGGTGTATGGTGGGAGGAGGGAGAGGATCAGGAAAAATAACTAGTAGGTACTAGATTTAATACCTGGGTGATAAAAATAATCTGTACAACAAATCCCCTTGACAGAAGTTTACCTATCTAGCAACCTGCACTTGTACCCCTGAACTTAAAATAAAAATTAAAGAAACAATCAAAACAATCTCAGCTGCTTAGGACAATAAGCCTTTGTTTACTGCACACACAAATGCCAAATAACCATATAACATGAGAGGTATGCTCAACGGCTTCACTATAGTAACCATTGTACTATCTACATGTATCCCATAACCTCATGTTGTAAACTTCAAATATACACAATAACATTTATTTTTAAAAAACAAAAGGAAGTCTGTGGTGTGTTTGGGAGGTTCTCCCAGACACTGTCTCCACACCTTGTCCATCATTCTTCCTGTTGGGTTGGAATCAGGTGGTGAATGGCATTGCTCCCTTAACCACCATGCTATCCATTCCCTAGAGTTTCTGCCTATTTCTGCGAACACATGACTATCCACAATCAGATATCATCAGACATGTCAAGGTCAAACATCAGACAAAACAGCTTTTAGAGAACAAGCAAAAGGACAGGGGACCCTCCCCTGGCAGAGACTCACAGTGGTGCTGAGGGAGGGAGGAAGTCTCTGCTCAAGCAGCACAAGCAGAACAGACACCGTAAGTCAACCTGTCCTTGTGTGCTCAGACCTAGTGTGCTCACGAGACCTGCGTCGAGTGCCTGTTCCTGTGCATAGCCCATCACCCTGACAGCACAACTACAATTCATCCGACTCCATGTCATAGTCCATTGTATGCTGTCGGTTTGGATCCCAGTGCTAATATTACTCATGGGAGTCCAAGAAGGTTGAATCCAAGACCATTGATGATAACCGCCCAGCTTACTGAAGCACAAACACTGTGTAGAGGTGGGCATTTGATGGGAAATCTCTTAAGGTGGGCATTTGATGGGAAATCTCTTACTCCAGCCAGAAAGGTCATATTTCCATTTATTTCACAACACTTCTTCAGATCCTATGTGGAGGTCTGTTTTCCTAGAAAAGATCATTTATTCCAGTAATTTAGAATTAGAACTCAGAATCTGTGCACCCTTGGTTATTTAATATAGAAAACAGAAAAAATTTCTGAGAATATTATGGGTTATTAAACACTAAAGTGTGCTTCTGAAGAAAATTGTCGAGTTCTTTGGTTCTCCATGGAGCCAGGGATTCTGAATAGTTGCTTCGTGAGGTGTTTCCCAGGCCTGGGATGCTATGATAGGGGCCATAAAATCAGTATGTTGAGTTTAAAAAGATTATATCTCAGCAGTCAGTGAAGAAAGCAAACCTAAAATATTTTAGGCTACCATTTATTGTGCACTAAATAAGTGTTGCTGCCTTAGCAAAAGGAATTACCCAGTTTTATGGATTGCGAAGACAGCAAAAATGTAACAAACTTGGAAAAATCTTTAAATATACAGAATATTTAGTATATAATTTAATGTGGCAAAAATGAAGAAAGTTTTACCTTAAAGGAGATATCAAATTCCTCTAATCATGTTCTTATTTAACAACAAGACTGTAGTTAAAAAAAAAAATTCAAAGAAATAGCACTAAATCCAAACTATAAAAGAATGTTAATATATAAATTGAGTGGCACATATCATATCATACACTTTTTAAAAAATGACATATAGTGTTTTTAGGCTGGGCACAGTGGCTCATACCTGTAATCTCAGCACTTTGGGAGGCTGGGGCAGATAGATCATGCGAGGTCAGGAGTTTGAGACCAGCCTGGGCAACATAGCAAGACCTCATCTCTATTTTTAAAATCCAAAAAATTAGCCAGGCATGGTGGTGCATGCCTGTGGTCCCAGTTACTCAGGAGGCTGAGGTGAGAGGATCACTTGAGCCCAGGAGGTGGAGGCTGCAGTGAGTTAATACAGTGCCATTGCACTTCATCGTGGTCAGCAGAGTGAGACTCCCTCTCCAGTAAATAAACAAATAAATAAATAACTAACATGTGTTTTTACATTTCTTTATATTCACAGCTAAAATATTAAAACAATTATTTTTATGTGTGGATTGTGTTCTAAAAGTTTCTTTGTAGCTTGGCTGTTAGGAAGTCACAATGTGTTTTTCCTGAAGAACACTGGTGTTTTTGAGGTCAGACTATCCTCCAAAGGTTGATTTAACTCAAAATACTATAGAAAGATAGTACATTTGCAAACAAAATTAACGTAGACTCAGTAAAAATTAAGTAATAAAGTGGATTGTCAAATTAACATACAGCAAACAGTAGTCTTCAACACAAAAAATAATCAGTTAGAAGATACAATGTATGAGAAAGCCCTATTTCCAGCAAGAAAATAAAATATAAAATAGTTAAGAATAAACTTAACAAGAAACTTGCAAAACCTCTATAAGGAAAATTTTAAATGACTCCTGAAGAAGACTTGAATAAACACAAAAGACATTTTTTGCTCTTTGGGACAGAATGATCCAACCTGTCATTAGCATATCAGTTCTTCCTCAGTCAATTTATAAACCTAACATGATCAAAAATAAATGACAGGCATTTTTATGGAGCTAGATCAGTCAATACCAAAATCAAATGAAAAAATAAAGTGCTGGGATAGCTATGACAACATTGAAAAAGGAAAACCATAAGAAGTGAAACCCTACCAGCTATGAAAATAGACTTTGAAGCCTCTATAACTAAAGCAGTGTGGTGCTGGCACCTGAATAAACTGATGGGCCAGTGTAATTGAATACAGAGTCCAGGAATTGATCTAAGAAAAATGGAAATGTAATGTTTGATGATGATGGTGTCTCAAATTACTGGGGCAAAATTTCAAAAAAAAAATGCCATCTGAGGACAGGGGCAGTAGTTCATGCCTATAGCCTCAGCACTTTGGGAGCCTGAGGCAGAAGGATCGCTTGAGCCCAGGAGTACGAGACAAGCCTGGGCAGTATAGCAAGACCTTCCCCTGCCAACAGCCTACCCCATCTCCACAAACAAACAAACAAACAAATAGTTGGGCATTGTTGTATGCAACTGTAGTCCTAACAATTCAGGAGGCTGAGCTAGGAGGATCGGTTGAACCCCCCAGGGTTCAAGGCTGCAGTGAGCTATTATTTTGTTACTGTACACCAGCCTGGGTGACAGAGGAAGAGCCTGACTCTAAAACAAACAACCAAAAACAAAGACATTTGAAAAAAAGATAAAATTGGATCCTTAACTTGCACCATACAAAATAAGAAATTCCAACTGATCTGAGAAATAAATGTTAAAAATGAAACCATACAAGTACTAAAAGAACACATGGGAGAGTTTTTCCATAACCCAGCAGAGATAAGGAAAGGCTCTATTCATTTATCAAATCTATATGTGATAAAAGATAACAATATACTTAGCTACATAAATATGTTTTCTATATCTTACATGTATTCTATGTTATGTATAACTATGTTAAAAATTAAATGATGTTTATATATTTTGCATTTCAGAAATACATAAAAGATGGCAAACTGGGAGAAAATATTTGCAGCATGTATGTAGTAGGTGAAAAACTCTGTCTTTAGGTCTTAGGAACCCAATTAAGGGATCTATTTCAGATTTAAGAAGCAAGAAATGTATTTCCAGGTGAAAACAATAAAGTTGCACCAAGGTGTACATGTGATTGACAGCAAGACACTTCATCTGAGCCCTAGCCATTGAACCAGGTAAGAACTGGAGTCTACATTTGGAAGGAACTTCAAGTGAATGCCAAGTGACCCAGGTGCAAACATTAGAGTGAGACATCAGCAATTCCATGAAGATGTCACCGCCCAAAGTGTCAATAGAATCCCTATTAGAATAGTAGGATATTGACCAGTGAATTGGATCAAATTTGTTCATGACCTTATGGTAGATGCTGCTGATTAAACCCCAGAGTTCTACTTGCTTTTACAACTGCCTTCTGGTTTTCATTCAATCCCCCTCCTCCTCCTACAAGTGCACTGTGTCCTGTATCACTCAGTTCAGGCAAATACTCACTCATCTGCCTTTCTGCCTTTCCCAGGCCCAGCCATGTATGGTTATTCAGGTTGTGCAATCATAAATGAGCTTTAAAAAAGTTTTACTACAGATAAGTAGTACTGATAGATACTTTTCCAGCCTATATCAAAAAATCTCTATAAGGAGACACAAGTGAATCTCCTGAACCTTAGTTAGTTTGCTTCTTACAAAAAGAGATTTCTGTTACTTAATGCTAAGAAAAATTCTAAGTACTGGACTTATTTGATTCAACAAATAGAAGACTTAATCTATTTACAGGGGTAACATTATTTTCTGTACTACAAAGAAGAAAACTAGCTATGAATTAAGGAATAACATTTCCTTATTATTTTGAAACTTTAATCATATTTACTGAAATGTATCATTTAAGTTTAATTAGACATGGATTTTATCATATAGTATTTTATGCATTTATTAAAAGAAAAACGTAAGTGAAATAAGTTGGTTAAAGTGTTTCAAAGACTTCCTTTTATCTACCCAACTATTCAGAATCTTATTTCAATACAAAGTTATCAGTGTCTGTGCTTTTCCATATACTGTGCCGTTAACAGTATCAGTGATGTAGCACTTAAAACAATTCACAAAAGTAGACTCATAGTCACAGGTTACTAGAGGATAAAAGTTGCTTCAATATAGCAAACCTGCACAAGTACCCCTGAAACTAAAATAAAAGGAAAATCTAAATGTTTACCATCACTTTGGCTATCTAAAAATGTGTATAAGTAAAGCTATCATTTCTTTAAAAACAAAAAAATAGCTGCCTCAGTTTTGCTTCCTAGGTTCTCTTCTACTAGATTCCCTCTGAATGTGCAATTAACTTTCCTTTCTTATTCTTGGACACATTAATACATAATACTTTTCCATTTACTTTTAAATCCTTTAAACCATTTCTATTGATGGGGCAACTCTACCCATTTGAAAACATTAGGATTAGGCAGTTAGTTTTTAGTAAGGCCCACTGGGTAAGTTTTAGCCCATGTCAAGAAGAACGTGAAAGTTACCAATTTGAAGAAGGTTTAAAAGGTAAATGTTCTCACTGTTTTGCCATTGACATCAAGATGACAATTTTTTTTTAATGGCTGCAATTTTCCTGAGTTTGTACCAGTGGTTCACGTGGAGTTTCACACCGGTTTTTCTGGTCCTAGGAGTTGGGGTTTCCACACCTCACTCCAAGATGCTCCATGTTAGAACAGGTCTTCCCACACTGCTGAAACAATGAGAGTGTGTCTGCGCTAAATGACAAGAACCCTGTGGCACCTAGTGCCCATCCGAAGGTGTTCCCAAGTCCCTAACCCCATATCTCTGCTGCTTACATTTCCCATCTAATTCTGGAAACTTACAAGTGAGGAGGAGTAAGTTTTGCTGCATCTGTTGGAGACTTCTTAAGAAGAACAGGACACTTCCTTCTTCGAATTGTGTAATATCCCCATGGACTTCAGTTCAATGAAAAGAATTTATGTAGTCATAATTGTCATCGTATTTCCTAATATACTGTTTTATAAAAAGGCATGATTTACAAGTAAAAGCCATATTAAGTCTCCAATAACAGTTTCCTAAGACTTCAAATGTCTGCATTCTTATAAACATTAAACTGAACACCTCATCATTTTCTCCCTGATATAATCTAACTTATATTCCTTTAGTCCATAGAAACTATTCTTATCTCATTTTCCAAAGGTCTCTATCCTGTGAAACAAGATCATTTATCTTGATTTTTCTCTGCCTTCTGGTCATTTTTAACACCATTAACAGCAACTGCTTCTGCAGAACCACTTTAACTCCTGCTTTCAAGTTTGTGACAAACCCCTCAGTTAGTTTCCCTAAATTTTCAGTGGAAGCGAAATTCCAGTTCAGCACTCTGCCGATAACAGACACTGTGTCCTTGGCTGCCTGCATCTGACCCTGAGCGTCTTCTTCTAAAGCTGTGCAGTACAGCTGGACTCTACTTGGAACCATAAAGCTTAGCAGAGAAAGGACAAGGCATGGGACCAGGCAGGACAGGATTCAAACACTACTGTATTAGCTTTCTACTGCTGTGTAACAAAGTACCACAACTTAATGGCTTAAAATAACACACATTGGTTACCTCACAGTTCCTATGGATTTAAAGCCCAGACATGGTCTTAGCTGGGTCCTCAGTAAGATGCAATCCGGTGCCAGCCAGGATTGGATTCTCATCTGGAAGCTTAACTGGGGAAGGATCTAATTTTAAGCTCACTCAAGTTAACAGAGTTCATTTCTTTGTAACTGTAGAATTCATGACAGATTGTTCTTCAAAGGCTGTGAGCAGACCAAGATTCTAGACTGAGTCAGCTGGTAATAGAGAGTCTTATATGACATCATGTAACATCCTATTACCTTTGTCATATTCTATTGGTTAGAGGCAAGTCACAGGTCCTACCCACAGTGAAGAAGAGGGGAGAGTAAGAGTGTGAATGCCAGAAACAGGGATCATGTAGTACCAACTTCGGTTCAATATGTCACCATCACTGTCCTTACATCTCTTAGCTTCCCAATTTTCTCATCTGTGTTATCGAGATATGACAGAAAGATGGTCAGACCCCTTCCATGTGTTCAGGCAGCACCATTTCTAATGAGCACTATTATGGTAAGTTTCACTTACTAACTGGATTAGGCTAAAACCTCAGTTATTCAATTAAACACCCATCTGGATGTTCTAGAAAGGCAATTCATAGACATGATGAAAGTTCAAAAGAAGTTGCCTTTCTGTAAGTGAACTTGACTTAGAAAACCTGGGTAGCCTGATTCATTGTGTTAAAAGGCCTTAAGAGCAGTACTGAGGGTTTCAGAAAGAAAAGAAATTCTGCCTGTGGACAACAAGCTCAACTCATGCCCAGCAGTTCCAATCTACCTTTCCCAGTGGCTTTCCCTATAAATTTTAGAGGATGTTGGTAATATGGTTTGTCTGTGTCCCCACCCAAATCTTATCTGGAATTGTAGTTCCCATAATCCCCACCTGTCATGGGAGGGACCAGGTAAAGATAAATGAATCATCCTGTTCTTGTGATGGTAAGTTCTCACAAGATCTGATGATTTTATAAGTGCTTCCCCATTTGCTCAGCTCTCATTCTTCTCTCTCCTGCCACCTTGTAAAGAAGGATGTGTTTGCTTTAATATGTATCTCCTACCATATTTGTTTCTCTAGAGAACCCTAACTGGTGCAGATTTTGATACTGGAAGAGATTCTAGAGGACTATAACCTTATGGTGAGTTTTCTGCATTAATCTGGGGTTTCTAAAATTGGTTTCCTAATATGATTACATTTAAAGACACCTATGGATCTATTCCAGTGGTAAAAAGGGCATTGGTAGTTCATGTCACCATGTAAGAATAGAGATATACAAAATATAGCCACCGGGTACTCTTAATCAATTACCTATGAAAGGTGAGATTTGGGTTACTGTGTATTTTCTATCTTAGAACATTTTAGTACAACTAAAAAGGACGATGGGTTTGGCTGGTTATTCCTAATTGTACTAAAGAAAGTGGGGAACCAATAGGGTGAGCTCAGAGTGTCAAATTCTCAGTTCAATCTCTACATAAATAATCTGAAGCCTTTGTCTGCCCTGAAAAAAACCATTACCATCTGTAACCCAGGGGCAAGAATTTCTGAAAACCAAATTCAGAGTCTAACCCTGTGAGTGGCTAAATTAAAATGTAAATTAGATTCTCAACATTGCAGGGCATCTTTTGTTAAGCAGAGAGCTTTGACTGGGAAGGAATGGGACCCTGAAAGTTTGAAGGGGACATAGGACTAGATCACAATGAAGTTGAGTCTTCTCTGTCTGTACTAGCAGCCTTTCTACCCCTGCCTGCGGAGATTAGCCAGAAGAAACTAATGGCTTTCCCAGAGGGTAACTGCCTTGAAAGATACTGCTGATTCTCCTTAGGACTCACTACTAGTACTCCTCTTTGCTTCTAGACCCATAATTATACTCGAGCCCCAGCAGGTCCCCAAGGATGAGGTAGAAAGTGTAAGCTGTGAGAAGGCATGTCATAGGAGAAAAGAACTGCATGATATTTCCAAATTATACAGACAGAAACCCAGGGAATTCATGTGGGAATGCATTGTAAGAATGTAAGATTGTCGTGGAAGAAATATAAAGTTGAATCTGGCCAAATTTATTTATATGAACCACTAATCAAATATTTGGGTTAGCTTGAGTGCTTAGAAAAGGCTTGGTTTGGTTGGTGGGTTAGCAGAAACATGAACCTGAAGGTGGCCTATGCCAAATAATGGTGAATGTTAGAACTGCCTTAGTACACTGTATAATAAGGTATCCAAAGGCTTAAGAAAAGTGGAATGTTAGAAAGATCATGCAAGAAAGATCTGCTCAGCTATCCTAATAGGGTCCATAAGACACACTTTTCACCACAACTTTGAGAAATAGATTTCTGAAGGATGTCCCAGCCTCCTTGAAGAGCTCTCTTGTCTCTCTTCAGGTCAGAAAGTACAGTGGGAACTGACATCATCAAAATGGGATCTCAGGCTGGCATGGTGCCTCACACCTGTAATTCCAGCACTTTGGGAGGCCAAGGCAGGTGGATCACTTGAGGTCAGGAGTTCAAGACTAGCCTGGCCAACATGGTGAAACTCCATCTCTACCAAAAATACAAAAATTAGCCAGGTCTGGAGGGAAGCTGATTAAGAAGAATTGCTTGAACTGGGGAGGCGGAGGTTACAGTGAGCCGAGATCATACCACTGCACTCCACCTGGGTGACAGAGCAAGATTCCATCCCCCACTCCCCCCCTACCAAAAATGTGATCTCTAAGTACAATGTATATAACAGTATGTCAGGGTTGCGGGGCCAAGTGGTGGTTCTTCGTTGCTTCATACATGGTGTGCATGGCTACTATAAAGGACAGCAGAACCAAGGTAGTAGTAAAAAAATCCATTTCACCAAGACCCATGGGATTGTCTAGTTTATCCTGGATGTCCCTAGAAAAGGGATAGAGCCAGGCACAGTGGCTCACACCTGTAATCCCGATACTTTGGGAGGCCGAGGCGGGCGAATCATTTGAGGTCAGCAGTTCCAGAGTAGCCTGGCCAACATCGCGAAAACCCATCTTTGCTAAAAATACAAAAATTAGCTGGGCATGGTGGTGGGCGCCTATAATCCCAGCTACTCAGGAAGCTGAGATGGGAGAATAGCTTGAACCCAGAAGGTGGCAGTTGCAGTGAGCCAAGATAGCACCACTGCACTACAGCCTGGGCCACAGAGTGAGACTCTATCTCACCAAGAAAAAAAAAGGCCAGGCACGGTGGCTCACACCTTTAATCCCAGCACTTTGGGAGACCAAGGCTGGCCAATCACCATGTCAGGAGTTTGAGACCAGCCTGGCCAACATGGTGAAACCCTGTCTCTACTAAAAATACAAAAATAGCCAGGCGTGGTGCTGGGCACCTGTAATCCCAGCTACTCAGGAGGCTGAGGCAGGACAATCATTTGAACCCAGGAGGTGGAGGTTGCAGTGAGATGAGATCACACCATTGCACTCCAGCCTGGGTGGCAGGGTGAGACTCTGTCTCAAAAAAAGAAAAAGAAAGAAAAGAAAATGAATAGATGGGCAGTCTACTAAATTAGAACTTAACCTATATTAGCAGAAGGGATCTGTGTCTAGTGAATGGAAGTGTAGCATGAATCACTAAAACAGACAGACCAAGCTCTTCAACCAGTTTCCCAACTTGAGCCAGTTTATAGACCCAGAACTCCTTGAATGAAAGGGAGGCTAGGTCCATTTGAGGAGAAAGCCTGCTACACAGTTAAAATGTTATATTGTTAAATCTTTATATATTATTAATATTATTAATCTTTTTCTCTCAGCTTTCCACAAAGGAACTCATGGCCTGTTATCAAGGTGACTGTGCAATGAGGTAAAGAAAACAATGAAACTTTTGGAGAGTTACAGAACACCAGCTGTGAATTGATACTAATTTCTGGAGACTTAAAACACCAGTTTGTCCACCAGTCAGTGTAAGAGCTTATGGAGATCAGATGATCAATGGAGTTTTACTTAGATCCATCTTATAGTGACCCAGTGGGTCACCAACCCCATCCTGCAGTTATTTCTCCAGTTCCAGAATAAATAGTTGAATAGAAATAGTCAGCAACTGGCAGACTTCCCACATTGGTTTCCTGACCTCTAAAGTGAGAGCTATTATAGTGAGAAAATACCAAGAGGAAGCCAATAGAACCACCTCTACTTTGAAAAATAGCAAACCAAAACAAATGCCATATTTCTGGATGGATTCAGACTTTAATGCGATCATCAAGGACTTGAAAGATGCAGAGGTGATGATTCCCACTGCATCCTCACTCAACTTGCCTATTTGCCTATGTGGAAAACAGATGGATCATGGAGAGTAACAGTAGATTATCAGGAACAGAATCAGGTGGACTCCAACTGCAGTTACTGTTTCAGATGTGATTTAATTGCTTGAGCAAATTAACACATCCCTTGGTACCTGGTGTGTAGCCATCGACCTGTCAAATGCTTTTTTGTTGATATCTGATAGTAGAGACAAGCAGAAGCAGTTTGCTTAGCTGGCAAGGCCACCGATAAACCTACACTATCCTGCCTCAAGGGTATCTCAAATCTCCAGCCATGTATTTAGTCCACATAAATTAATTCAGTTAAAATTTAGTCCACAGGGTTTTTGATTGCCTTTCCCTTCTATAAGATACCACACTTCTCCATTACAGACAGGTCATTATGGTCATTGGACCTTCCAAGCAGGAAATAGCAACTACTCTAGACATATTTGTAAGACGATTTCATGTCCAAGAATGAAAAATAAATCTACAAAAATGCCACAGCCTTGTACTTCAGTGAAATCTCTAGGGGTCCAGTGGTGTAGAGCATATCAAAATATCCCTTCTAAGGTGAAGTTAAGGTGTTGCATCTGGCTCTTCCTACAACTAAAAAAGAAGCACAATGCTTATAAGGCATCTTTAAATTTTGGAGACAACGTATTCTTTATTTGAGTATGGTACTCCAGCCCATTTACTGAGTGACCTGAAAAATGGCTAATTTTGACAGAGGTGCAGAAAAAGAAAAGGCTCTGAAACAGGTCCAGTTTGCTGTGCAAACTGCTCCGCCACTTGGATCATATGATTCAGTAGATGCAATGGCGTCTGATGTGTCAGCAACAGGAAGAGATGCTGTTTGGAAGCTTTTGTACATACTTATAGGTGAAATACAGTGGATGCCTTATATTTTGGAGCAAAGCTCTGAACTCCTCTGTGCATTACTGCTCTCCTTTTGAGAAACAGTTTGTGGCTTGCTACCAAGCCTTAATAAAAACTGAACATTAGCTATGGGCAGCCAAGTAACCATAGGACCAGAACTTTGTATCACATATTGGATGTTGTCTATTCTCCAAGCCATAAAGTTGGGCATGCACAAAAATATTCCATTATCATATGTGGAAGTGCTATACATAAAATTGGGTTTAAGCCAGCACTGGAGGCACAAGTAAGTTTCATCAGGAAGTGAGCCAAATGTTCATGACCCCAACTCTTGCAGCATTAGTTACTATCTCTCCCAGTCTGCACGTATGGCCCCTAACAAGTTCCCTACAACTAGTTGACTGAAGAGACAAATGGTTCTGCACAATATGCAGACACCAACCAAAAGTGGATGGCTGAAGCAATATAGCCCATTCTGGGACATTCCTGAAGAACAGTGGAGAAGGAAAATCATCCCACTAGACAGAAGTTTGAGTAGTGTATCCGGTTGTTTATTTACTTAGAAGGAGAAATGGCCAGAGGTTTAAAGACTATATTAATTCATAGGCTATAGTCAATGGGTTGGCTGAAAGATCAGGGGCTTGGAAAAAACATGATTGGAAAAAGTGCTGAGGTATGTGGATGGAGACCCTCTAGTGGGCACCAAATGTGAATATATTTATGTCCTATGTGAAGGCTCACCATGGGTGGCTTCGCTAGAGAAGGGTTTTATTAACAAGTGAATTGAGTGATCCATCCAGTCAATACCAGTCAGCCTCATTTCCCAGCCATTCTTGTCGTTACAGAATGGGGACAGTCATGAAGCCTATGCATGGACTCAGCAATATGGATGTCTACTCACTAAGGCCAGACTTGCTACAGCCTCCGTTGAGTGCCCTGTCAACCAGCAGAGAGACCAACCCTGAGTGCCTCATATGGAGCCATTTGTCAAGGTGATCACCCAGGTAGCCTAGTGATGAGTTAATTACATTGGACCACTTCTACCATGATATAGGTGGTAGTCTGTTTTTAAAGAAATAGACACTTAGTCTGAATATAGATTTCCCTTTCCTGAACGCAATGTTTCTGCCAAAATTCTGGGCTTACAGAATGACTTATCCACCATCATAGCATTCCACATAGCATTGATTCTTATCAAAGAACTTACTACACAGCAACAGGGAGCAACAGTGAGCCCATGGTCATGGGATTCACTAACATCAGCATCTTCCCCACCATCCTCAAGCAGCTAGCTTGATAGAATGATAAAGTAACACTGTGAAGACTCAGTTACAGTAATAGTCATCTAATATAAGACATGTGAATGATAACTAACTTCATATTACAGAAGAGTGCACATCACCAAGGACTTTGCATCCTCTTCTGGGGAAAGGATTAGCATGTTTTGGGTTGTATATGGGATAGTTTTGCCATAGATGGCAGAAGTATGTTTGTGTTATTGTCTTTATTTGGAGATTATGCATAATCTAAGGACATGTTTATAAATGTCAAATTGACCTATAGTGAACTGTGATGGACAGGTTTTGTGTTAGTCCCCAGTTATTCACTCAAACTTAATCTAGGTGTTGCTGTCATGGAAGTATTTTGTAGATGTGATAAAACTCCATAGTCATTTGACTTTATGCAAACAAATTTGACTTAGAAAACCTGGATGGAGTTGATTCAGTGTGTTTGAAAGGCCTTCAGAGCAGGGTTGAGGCCTTCCAGAAAGAGAGGAAATTCTTCCAGTGGACAGCCATTCAATTCATGCCCAAGAACTGAATGGCTTGCCCTACAGACTTCAGACTTGTCTAACACACCCCACAATGTGTAAGCAAGTCATTTGCAATAAATCTGTTAATATGTATCTCCCACTGGTTCATTTTATAGTGCATGTATCCTAATCGATACAGGCACTATTCACATTGTGAATGGAAATATTGCGAGCTGGGGACCTGGCCATACTTTACTAGCTGGTTGATTTAATTTTGCTCGGTATTAAAATAAAACAAATCTAAATGTTTTAAATCCCCACTTAAGGATACACCACTTAAGGACAATAGCCAATGTCTAAACATTTCCAAAGTCTTTTTCCCTATATAATTATTTTAACACCATAAATGTTTATTTGTGCAAGCATTATGCACTCTGGTACCTACCTTTTTTTTTTTTTTTTGGTAATTTTTATTAAACCAATACTGTGAAACATGTTTGCACATGATATTTATCTGTATTATTTTTAGTTAAGCAATTGTTCAAATTATATTAAAGATAGATTCTTGGAAAAAAATACAGTTAGTAGGTGAAATGGGTTTTGTTTTAGGGGTCTATATATTTTACAAAAATAACTAACTAGAAACTTTTCGACCGATTTCCCTTCCTTCCAGCATTTTGCAAGACAGTCTGTCTCATTCTATTTTCTATTTATTTTCTTCAGAGTAATTTCTCTTACATCCATGTAACTTCTTGATCTCCAAGCCTATACCTTTCATGCTAATTTTCCATCTTAAATATGACGGTCTTCCATTGGGACTTAGTCCCTCAAGCGGATTCCTGTTACTGGGCCATGATTTTGACAAGAGCTTCATAAACATCCAAGGATAGTATTGGAAAAGGTAAACCAGACAATTTTGAGTCTAGTAAGTATGCTAAGAAGTACTAAGCCCTGTTAAGACATTTCCATTATAAAGGCTTCTCATTTCCCAACAAAATTCTTCCCTCCCTTAGCCCAAAGAGCCTCCCCAACTTAGAATGGTGGCGCAGAAGAAGGCTTTTCTTTCTCCACACTTTTTTACTGATCTTCTTGACTTTATTGACATAAATCTTTTCATAGCATCCTTTTCCTGAGGACCTTAACACCAAGTTCTTATTTCACAAGGCCATTGCAAACTTGCCTTCGTCATATGCCTGCTGCTTGGTGTTTCTGTGAGGATAAGTGGATGCATCTGATGATGTTTTTTTGCTCCAATTCCCTGTAGATTTCATTTGGCATTGTTTTCTTTCAGCATCACCCACATAAAGGGCAAGTGGGCCAAGAATAATGCACACTCCCCTTTTGTGTCCTAACACCACACTTCCATATCGCCTTCAGCATTTCTTATTGAATAGTGGTACTTGACCACAGCTACTAAGCCTTACTTCTTATTTTCAGTGGTGTATTAACTAATAATTAACTTTTCCTATTTATTATTCAAAATGTTCACAGTAAGCACCATCTTACTTCAACAGCCCAGTAAATCAGTACCTGAACCACTTTTTATCTTTGTCTTATCATTCTGTTTTACCCTATTTGATATTTAAGCATCAATATTTAGATGCTTATTATAACTTGGGAATGCTTTAATGACATATAAGAAGGGTGCCCAAGTCTGGGCGCGGTGGTTGACACCAATAATCCCAGCACTTTGGAAGGCCGAGGCAGGTGGATCACAAGGTCAGGAGTTCAAGACCAGACTGGTCAACATGGTAAAACTTGGTCTCTACTACAAATAGAAAAGAAATTAATTTTGGTAGAGGTTAGAGTGAGCCAAAATCACACCATTACACTCCAGCCTGGGTGACAAAGTGAAACACTGGAAAGAAGGAAGGAAGAAAGGAAGGAAGGAAAGAATGAAGGGAGGGAGAGAGAGAGAGAGAGAGAAAGAAAGAAAGAAGAAAGAAAGAAAGAAAGAAAGAAAGAAAGAAAGAAAGAAAGAAAAAGAAAGAAAGAAGAAAGAAAGAAAGAGAAAGAAAGAAGAAAGAAAGAAAGAAGAGAAAGAGAAAGAGAAAGAGAGAAAGAGAAAGGGAGGGAGGGAGGGAGGGAGGGAAGGAGGAAGGAAGGAAGGAAGGAAGGAAGGAAGGAAGGAAGGAAAAAGAGGAAGAAATGTGTGCCCCGTTCTTAGCTTCAGGACTTCTCCACCCCACGACTTTTATTCCCACCACTAAACCCTGAGAAGAGTCTTCATCTTCCTAGACAAAGAAGCATTCTACCTGTCTAGGTCTGGAAAGATCTTTAGACTAGAGGTTTAAAAAAAAGATGATGGATACTTTAAAGGGCAGCGTAAACAATAAAAATCATTAAAGGTCAATTGATCCAAACTGTCTGGCAGTGAGAGCGCATGGCCTCTCCACAACGGGTGAGCTGAGCTGCAGTCCACAAAGCGCTGGTTCAGAGCAAGCTGGAGATGACCGACAGGGAGAACTCTCCTGGGCTCAGAGTGTCTCAACACCAGGAACCTCGTTAGGACATCTTCCCTCTGCTCTGTGACTTGACACTTCTTTATCAAAGGATTCTGCAGGTAAAGACCCTCTAATCTGAAGATGATTGACTACACTGGGCAATAGATATAATTGGAAATTCAAGAATATTTCTTTTATTAATCCTCTCTTTTAGAGAAATGCAGACTTCTTTTCTTCTTTTTTTTTTTTCTGGATAAGGGAAAGTTGCTTTTTTTTTTTAATTTTATTTTTTCTTAAGGATCCGTGTGTATGGAGTGCCATGTTAAGCAAACCATAAAATGACTGAGTGATTGCTCTCTGGAAATGTATAAACTAATGCAATTGAATGAAGAAAAAAAATACGTGCTTTTTAAAGGGAAAAAGATGCTTTTGATTTTTTTATTCAGTCCTGAAGTTCTTTTCATAAAGTAAAATGTACATTTTATCTTCAGAGAAACCCTTTTCATCTGAACTTGACTCATGTTAACCTCATTGGTTACAAGGGGGTCACAGGAATATGAATCCTCCCCATTTGTTCATTGGAATAGTTTCAACTTTAGTTTCATTTTTAAAAAATTGTTCTTCTTTACACTTTTACTTCCCTTTAATATTCTTCCTGCTGCTATTTCGAAGTAGTTAATTTAATTGGCAATGGATTAACTCACCTTGGCTAGCAATGGAACAATGAAGAACTTAACACAGTGTTTATTCGTGTGTGTGTGTGTGTGTGTGTGCATACGGCACACTGGAATAAGTAGGAAAGCCGAACATAATAATAAAGTGCAGTTCATAAAATACACCCTTATAAGTGTGCCACAACCTGGATATTAAACTCCAGCAAGAAGTTTGTTAATTCTACCTTGTTACAATTTATTTTTCTTTGGTTTTCAAGGGTTTTCTGAGATTGTGGGAAATTATTGCTAATCTTGGACTTATCATTTTTATTAGTAAGAAATATGAAAAGGGAGGAAGGGAAGAGAAAGGAACTGGGACAGTAAGCATAGGAAAAGTACATTGCCTATTTCGGTTAAAAGAATGCAGACTACTAATTTTCATGCATTTGATTGTAAATTTTATATTCAGACTTTCCTCAGATGATTATTTGTATTGTGTGATATTATCAGGAAAACCTTTGGAATATGTATTAAAAGTATATTATTTACAACCTTGATTTTTAAGCTTTTGAGAAAGATGTTTCACTGTGAACCAATGGTGAATGTAGGTTAAAACAATAAAAATGATCATTCAAAAGACTCCATCAAAAATAGATATCTAAATATTCATAGTGCATATACCATGGCTTGTTTTTTAATCCCCCACATTTTTTTTTTTTTTTTTTTTTTGAGACAGAGTTTCACTCTTGTTTCTCAGGCTGGAATGCAATGGAGCTCTCTCAGCTCACTGCAACCTCCGTCTCCCAGGTTCAAGCGATTCTCCTACCTCAGCCTCCCAAGTAGCTGAAATTAAAGGAGCCCGCCACCACGCCCAGCTAATTTTTGTATTTTCAGTTGAGATGGGGTTTCACCATGTTAGCCAGGCTGGTCTTGAACTCCTGACCTCAAGCGATCCCGCTTGCCTAAGCCTCCCAAACAGCTGGGATTACAGGCGTGAGCCGCCCGCGGGGCCTTTTTGAATCTTTAGGCAGCATAAAACAGCAGCAGCTGAAGTTTGAGCGCTACTGGAAAATATATCTATTCTTTGCTGACCCCTAGTGTCCACAGTAAGTAAACGTGAAATCTAAAACCCCAAAGGAAAAACATGGCAGTTTGAGAAATGACATTTTGTTTCACTCAAAACACGAAAGAAAGAAAAAATGTGTTCCAAAATAAAATAATTCACCTTCAGTAAATTATATAGTTAGCATAGAAACATACATAGAGAATGAAACAGATATATTCAAATTCAGCTTCTGCTTTTGATAGAGGGTAAATCTGAAGAAGAATTTTCAGGGTTTGAGCTATCCCCCTGCCTCAGCATTCCATGTAGCTGGGAGTACCTGCACCTGTCACCACACCTGGCTTATAATTATTACTTTTATCATTTTGTAGCGACATGGTCTCCCTATGTTACCCAGGCTGATCTCAAACTCCTAGCCTCAAGCCATCCTCCTCCCTCTGACTCCCAAAGTGCAAGGGATTACAGGCACAAGCCTGTAATTGGCTTTTCTTTTTGAGGAACTTTTTTTACAACTTTTTTTTTTTTTTTTTTTTTTTACAATTCAACCGATTAAGTTTTCTTCACCATTTTCTCTGCTTGTGGATAATGTGTTTTTGCAATTAGAAGCCCCCGAGGGTTTACACAGAACGTCGCACCATGTGAAATTGTCAACCACTTGGTTATATTTTTTCTATGGTTTCAAAAACAGAAAAAGAAAATGGAGTCTATTGTTCTTGCATGTTTGTTTGTTTAGGGTTTTTGTTGATTTTTTTTTCCCTGTACGATTAATAGCACCTATGACTTTCTGTCTCTTTGCCTCTTTGTACTTCATACCATCCTCTACTTAATTGCCACAATCTGAATTTTTATTTTACTTATTTGTTTGTTTG